>WUAP02123938.1:0-15471 GCA_015163945.2 Stichodactyla helianthus | reverse complement strand
ATTTGTTCATAAATAATTCATATTTTTGCAAAAGGTGGGAAAATAGCCCAAAATCCATGAAAACCGTGGGCTATAGTTCATTCTTTTTGGCCTAAAGTAGTGCAAAATAACCCCTTTTCATTTAATCATAAATACTTCATTGGCTTAAAACTAACTTAAAACCCATGGGGTATAGTCTTAGTTTATTGCCCAGGCTGATCTTAATCTTTTTGAAGTGTAACTAACGTGATTCATACGATAAAATGTATGATGTGGAAGTAATACAATTGATCTTTCCTATGCGGCGGCCATTTAGTAAGTGCTCAATGCTCCTTCCCGGAGTTTCCAACAATAGACGTTTCCCGAATTCGCTTGGATGATCACGAAACAATGGTTCCAAGTCGAGACTGAACTTGATTCTTTTGTTTATCAATGCCAACCTCAACTTGAAACCATTGTTTCGTGATCATCCAAGCGAATTCGGGAAAGGTCTATTTTTAGGGTTTGCGCGCGCGAGTTAGATATATCAGGGGACAGAAACATTGAAAATTGATCGTAGTTTTGAGGAAATTCGTCTACTGTGTATAAACGAGAATAGATATTCATATCCTATTTGGTAAAAACTTTTACATCTTTCTTTCACATTTTAATCCACATTTGACAAAATGCTGTATGTTTTCTGTTCAATTTCCGAAGTCTGCTTCATATACTTTGTCCCTAACCAGAGACCACCAGATCCTGACCTCGCTTGTACGCGCTAAATCAAGGAGAATTATGGTTAACTCCGGGAAGGTGTATACATTTTTACATGGTGAGCCTCGTATTGAAGGTCTTCAGGACGCGTGTAGTCGGTCATAAACAATGTCTGTCACGTGAGAAAGGTCTATAGTCTATTGTCGTAGTAAAATGGAACCTTTTGTGGTCCAACCATATTTTCAAGGGTCGATATGTTCATTCTTTGGTTTTCTTGAGCTTTGAAGCTTAGAACTATCCTTGTGTTTTGTCAACAAACCTTTGATGAATTGTTGATGAATTATTTCAACTGGTTATATAAATTCGCTAGTGGGTACTCGTAAATTTTCATCCTAAATTCCTTTTCAGAAAAAAAATTGAAAACTATTTAGTATAGCTATTAAAAACGAAAGGTTCCATCGTTTTTGCTTAGAGTGTTATCTTTCGAGGTTGAGTTAGAGTTGTAATGGAAGAAAATTGAAGAATAGCTTTCAAAACTTACTTTACTGTAATAAAAATTTAATTGCACTTGAAAGGAATCCTTTTACAACTTCAATATCTATGAGATCTTGTATATTTAATAATTTGCTCAAGTTTCTCTCGTTTTGGTTAAAAGAAGCTAATTGTCTGTCATGTTACATAATTGAGCATCGCTTTTGTTATTGTTTGAGTCCGAGTTTGATACCTGCTTCACTTCGATTTGAAAAAGACTTATCAAATTTTCTCTAAATCTTTACAACTTTTAAGCCAAAACTTCTCATCAGGTTTAACTAACTTAACATTAAACCTTAATTTTTAGTCCTTTTTAAATGTTATTTTGTGGTTCGACTTTTGTAAATCGTTAAAAATTAAAAATAATTAGAAATTACTCCCTGCTTGTAAGCGGCTTGCGAAATGACAACTGCAGATAACTTTCCTTGCGGTTTATTCGTGTTTTCGTCTCATAAAAATTTCATTAGTTCATGGGAGTAAGATTAACCTCACATAATATAAAATCTCCTTTCCTCTCTTTTGCCTAATTTTTCTTCGGTAAGCATCGACAGAATGAAAAGCAGTTCACGTGTCTTCGCTGTTTTCGTTGTAACTATTGGACTTAATAGTGCAGGTGAGCCGAAAGACTTCTATTATATTTTTCCTTGTAGTAAATAGTAATTTAGGTAGTATTTTCCCAGTAAAACAACATGACTTTAAAGTCATTTTATATTTTCACATGTCAACGATAATAAAAACTTAAAATTGCTGTGCTAAAGAAAACATGGTACAATTTTCTAGTTCAAATGCGGAAGAAAACTGGTTGAAACAACACTGAATCACTACGGTTTACCTCCAAACTAGAAAAAACACTACTTATCTTTTCCCTCTAGAATGTATATAAACTATATCAACTGTGTATCAACTGTATATCAACTTTCAAATGCTTATAGCCAGAGAAGAAAGAGTATTCAATAACAAGTTGTACATTTTCCAGAATATCTTTAGGCGCGAAATTTCTAGCCTACATTTCGACTACAATTCTCAGTTACATTTCAGAACATATGGCGTGAGCAAAATTTTGTCAACTACCTTAAATTTTTTCGTTTTTTATTTAGGAATGCTCCAGAGAGAAAATATTTTCTATATACATAGAAATATAATGCATGGAAAGAAAAATATTTACGTAAAAACCTTCTTTATCGATTTTTAATCTAATTCTGGTATCTGTGGTGACTACGATTATAAATTGTTTTGTTTTCGAAAAAACGACTTTCATTTAAGTTATTTTTCTCTAATTTCTACAATATCATAAAGCTCTCAGGTGTATATAAAAGTGTTTAAAGACAATTTCTTGTTCAAGTTATTTCATAATTTTTATAATGTGAATTTGATGAAGATTAGAAAATTGCCGATTTTAACAGAATTAAGGTAAGCATAGGCGAATTGGGTCCAAATTATGAGCAAATCTATCTTGATTTAGCTTTAAATACGGTTTAAATGCACTACAGAGATTGCTATCTTTAATAAAACACTCCTTCTTCCAAAATAAATAATAATAATTTCTCCCTCTTGTTTCGACTTAAAAAACTCAGAGATGAATATTTTCGTTTGGGTTTGACATTTTGTGCCCACAACGAGAGTACATTTCTTCATCTGAATTAGATATTCTTGTGGTCAAGTGATCTCATTATTTATCCCTTCCTTGGAATAAGAAATGATTAAATGTACTTATCGTTATCAGTTATTATTAATGTTTGATGATTTGGTTTTTGTTAGTTACGCTTTGCATTTTTATTAGACTAGTCCCAGTCTATTTCGGCAGTTTTCGGGCAAGACGGCCGCCATTTTGAAAAAAAGAAAATTTTCCGAAAAACGCTAACGTTTCTTTACAATGTGAAAAAGGGAAAATGGGATTCAAAAATGGAATTGATTCCTTTTTCCAAATAAAAAAATATCGATAATTCTTGTCCTTTACTGAACTATAATGTATGACTGCTTTATGGGTCTGTCTGTTCGTCCGTCTATCATTCTGTCTGACTGACTGCTTCGAGTCTATCTATTGGTCTATCTGTCTGGGTCTGTATTTTTTAGGTCTGGTCTGTTGGTCTGTCTGACTGATTTGGGTCTGTCTGTTGGTCTGACTGACTGATTTGGGTCTGTCTGTTGGCCTGTCTGTCTGTTTCGTCTGTCGTCTGTTTTCCTATTGCCAGTCACTATCTGTTTGTCTGTCTCATCTATCTCCCCGTATACCTTATCTATGTTTTTCTTACCACTGATTGTTTATGCATATATGTTCCATTTGTGTCCTAGTCTTGCTGTCAGCCTTGCAGTGCTACCAATGGACCGAGGATGACGACCCCACCAAGGCCAAGGTGACGACGTGTGGACCTGGCTCCAGTGACAACCAAAACTGTGCTTTCATGGGTCTAGATGGCTTCAATCGAATAACAAGACAAAAAATAACCTTATCTCTAGGAATGTGTGACAGTAACGCATGTAATGCAACGCGACTTTGTCACGAGGCCTACAAATCTATCAAGAATTTCGATGCGACAAAATGTAACGTAAGGTGCTGTGACAGTGACAAGTGTAACGCAATCCATGTCTCAACGACGACTCCCACAGAAGCGATGCAAACAATCGCCATCCCAAGAAACACGAAAAGAATCCATCGGACTGTCCGCGTTCCCATGCCAACAACCGACGACGAAGAATTCGACTATTTCACCATGGCAACGGGACTAAGTTGCTACCACTGTGAAGAGGGAACAGAGCTGGAGATTTGCCAACTTATCCCGTCAGCGACGCGTTGTGGAAAGGAACACGATTCTTGTGTTAGCATAACAGCCACGTTATCCGACAGCGATAACAACATTGAAATGGCTTACCGAGGCTGTGGATTGGCTGAAATAAACTGCAACATCACGCAACTCTGCATCGACGTCCGAAACAAACTCTTCGTTAACCAAGGAAAAGAGATGACCAGTTGTAATGGCTACTGCTGTAGAAATAACTTCTGTAACAATTTCAACCCAACGCGGCCCGTGAAGTTCAGCACCAGCTTAAAGACTACCAAATCCCGAAGGACCAGCACGCATCTGACCGAGTCTACACCAATCAAATGCTACGAATGCAAACCGGAGGCGTTTGGTAGTATGTGTAGGAAGAATACCAGCATGAGAATGTGTGAGACTGGTTATTATGGTTACGATAGCTGCCTTACTATGACTGCTGCTATCACCAACGCAACGACAAACGAGGTATTTTATTCACTGGTTTCTTATTCTGGACTTTGAGAGGCACTTTGCATAAATACAATAGCTTGTTATCCTTCACTGCACATGGAAACTATTGTGTTCATTGCCCCAAATTTGATGCAAATGAGCCAAAACGAAAAGCTCGTTCGCCTTTCCGAAATGTAGAAATTTAGAAAGAAAGACTGGGTACGAGACTCGAGCTCCCCAAAATCAATCCCAGAATCCAATGCAAGATTGCGGCACCTTTGGATCCTGTCCCCAAATTAAGCCCCCCACGTGCGGCACGAGTTCATTTCAGTCCAGGTTGAATTTCGCAAAAATGAATTATGTTGTATACGTAAGAAAGCAGCGTATTCAACTATTGCGCAATACAAAAACAAGAAGGAACTGGGTAAGAATTTAAGGAATCAATTCCATTTCAAAATATAATACGAAAAAGGACAATAAAATTCATAATTTCTAACTTTTAATCTAAAATATTTCAGTATAAATGAATAAAAATCTACATTTCAATTTCCCAGGTGATAGACGACGGTGAGTGGATGGACTGCGCAGTGCGTGACATGGACTGTAACGTCAATTCGTCACGCTGTGACACTCTATCCGACATTCTTAAAAGCAGAGGTCTGGGTATCAAAAACTGTCTCGTCAACTGTTGCCATGGAGACCTGTGCAATAACTTTGCACCGACCGCTGGACCAAACATTACCGCACAAGCAGTATCGAAGGCTCAAGGTCGACTACTGGGAAACATTTCAGCACTGAGTGGAATTTTTATAATCAACTTGTTTATATTGAAAATGATGAGTTAAACCTGGTGTTAACTGGTGTTTGGATTTGCAGTAAAATGGTTTGTGTGTCTGGTAAAGGTAATAGGCTTTAATCACACGGCGGCCATGTTAGTTAAAAATACACTTCCTCGCGTGGCCTCGTATTCAAACACTTCAGAACGGGTTCACGTGGACAGGAACAAAGGTTTTCATTCTCTTGGGAATAAAGAGGGCCGAGGGTTGACCTTAAGGTACTCGAAAGATCTGTTGTGATTGGAGAAACAAAACAATAAATCTCATTGTCTGATCGTTCTATTGTTTTATTTTCTACTGTTCTATCGTGAGGGTAGCAATCCAATAGGATTGAATCCTACGAAACCTGCTAGACGCCTCATGGCCGACGCGTGATTCAAGCCTATGCATGTGGCCTGAAAATAATAGTATAAAATAGCAAACAGCTAGCGTAGCACCTATTCAGATAATGAAGGTGAAAATGGATGAAAATGAATTCAGCTAGTAGTGAAATTTACCTAAGGTTTGTAGGATACAGGGGGAAATAAAGGGAAAACAAAAAGAAACGAGAAGAGGAAAGAACAAGGAGGTGCATGAAGGGAGAAAGAGATGTAATGTATTATCAGGCTGTGAATATCTAAGAAAAGCGTTTCCGGTGCCGATAGCAGAATATTCTTATCACTTATCACTCATCCTCATCCTCCCCTCCCCTCCCCCCCACAGAAAATCCACTCTCGTCTAGGGTATCCAATTAGAGCCGTGGAACTGCAATTATGACTTTGAATTTTAAAGTAAAATTAAATCCTTAGCTTGTTTGATTTAACTTGAGCTTTTAAAAAAATTATAAAAAATTGAAAAACTCGTCTCAGTCTTCTGGACTCTCGGATCAAAATAACCACAGAGTCCACAGTACTTTAGGTTTCTGAAAGAAAATACCTGTTTTAGGAGATTGCCAAGTAAATAACTGCCGTAATAATCGCCCAAAATGAAGAACAAATCTCTACTGTCCCTACCCCTCCTCGTGCACCTTTGACAGGACCTCCTACGTTCTCATTCTCATCCTTTGAGGGCGGACGAAGGGTCGTTATGTTAGGACTGTAAGGACAAAGGTTGCCTTGACAACACGATATGACGCACTTCCGGTAGTTCCCAATCCCCATTCGAATACCGAAGTGACGCGCACATCTTTTTTCTTGGCACTCGATTTGTTTAGCGCAGTCGAGTTGGTAGGCGGTTATCATTTCTTTCATAAACTCGACGTAGATTTCGACGGTGGTGTTACTGCAGCGGTCAAAACTCTCTTCACACGTGACTGAACCCATTCTTTCCTTGCAGTCTTGGGTTGACGTGTAGGAAAAACATTTCAAACATTTGAGAGCTGATACTGGAACAGATAAATATGGAAAATGTGTAATCTAATAAGCGGTACGACGGATGGATAAACAGGAACAATTGCAAGAAAAATAACACCGCAACAAACAATGTTGCTGCAAAAATTA
This sequence comes from Stichodactyla helianthus, assembly GCA_015163945.2. Taxonomy (NCBI): domain Eukaryota; kingdom Metazoa; phylum Cnidaria; class Anthozoa; order Actiniaria; family Stichodactylidae; genus Stichodactyla; species Stichodactyla helianthus. The sequence goes on along the minus strand of WUAP02123938.1, from coordinate 8,748 downwards.
TACCAGAAAACCGAGACAAGACAGACGGACACTACAGGTTGCCCAGTAACAATATCTACCACTTTCATTACCAGCGCTAGAGGAAGAAGTCTGTCGGCAGGATAGCCTGCGCAGCCGGTCGTCTGTGGCCCAAAAAATACCACGGCGTGCCGGCTACGCAGGCTGTCGGCAGGATAGAAGTCGCGTCTGACGTCTAGCACTAAATATACACATTTAAAAATCACCAACGTAATAAGATACGGAGTTTAAACTACATGCAGCACTGAAATCACAAATACGCCCCTTTTCGACACTATAAAAGCCATCGATGAAAGATCTCATGACCTTTGTGGAGAAGGATTTGTATACCTCACAGGCGGTCTTTTACAAAATCTGACTGAGGGTTAAGAAAGCTGTATTTAGACCCTATTTATAGCCAAAAAGCCCTGGTACGCTTACGACAATACAAAATGTTTCTTAAATGACTATAATTTTGACAATAAAAATTATAATATATAATAGAAAGGATTGTAAGCAAAATTAAAAATTAGACATTAAAGAATATTTATTTATATCTGGTTAAATTTTAACTTGTAATTTCAAAATCAAATAGCATTGTCAAATCGTATATCTCATGAAAGTATTGTATTATCTCAGCGTTTGTTTCTTGAAATTATTGTTTACAAACTCAAGATGGTTAAGCGAATATTTATCTATCATAGCGACAAAATAATTGACGAAAAATGCCGTTCAATTTTGTCGATATTTACAGAAACAGTTTTCTTAAATTTCTTTTCCGCGAAAATCTTCAAGCCTTTTTCGATAGCCGCTGCTCTAAACATTGCTTCAAAATTCTGAAATCAATGATTACTACAGAGAATTCTGTGTTTTAATAGTAGAAGAACAGTTTTTATTCAATTCCTTTGTCAACAAACACGGTTCCAAGCGGGAAGCCCTTATAATGTTAATTATTGATTCTACAAAAAGGTTAAAAATTTGAAAATTTCTCTTACTTACCTTGATCGAGAAAACAGAAGCAGACAGCCAAGATGAAAGCAGATAGTGAGGAAGTCTTCATTGTAATTGTTGGTAAGAGCAAAGATTTCCCTAATCCTTGGAGGCTTGATATCTTGCTCGCCAAACCTTGTTTTGCCTCTGATCGTTGTCTTTTAGTTGCACCTGAATGTAGTCCTAGTTTTTTTTTAATTTTTCAACAGAAACTGCTCAAAATTCAGATGTAACTTTTAGTTTTATCAGGCGTCTCGAATGAGAGATTTCTCTTTCACTATCTCGTTGAAAGATAACCTTACTACTCGTGCCTCATCAGTCCAAACAGACAAAACGCACACGTCGTGCATAACGAGAACCAATATCACATGCTAGTTACCTAGCAACCGCAAGTACTTCTCTAAAAGACAGATGTTTTGCAAAGAAAGAATTTTTTTATCGACCATATGTTCTGAAAATGAATTTTGATGCGTTTTATGGCGTCTGAATTGGAAGAGAAGTTGTCTAGCTATCTGTAACTGTAACAGACTTGGAAAATACTGATGGATTTCTTGTTAAAATCAAGTGTGATACATTAATTTGTAATCATGAAATTTGGTATCTTTGTCCTTTTGATAATCCCTGTCAAACTTAAAACTTAAAACTTAAACTGTAGAGGAAATTAATAGCTTTTGGGCCCCCTGTGTTTTGATTTTCGGAGTAGAAAAACCAAATGAAAAGTGAAAGGACAAATGGAAAGGATAGGAAAAGAAAAAGAAAAGAGTAGAAAAGAACTAGCAAAAGGACAAGAAACGAGAGAGAAAAACAAAATAAAACAAAAACAAAAAACAGAAAACTAAGAAATGAACAATGAGAAAGAGAAAAGAAGAAGAAAAGGGAAAGATAATAGTAATAATTAAAAAACATGAAAAATGTTAATAAATGCATTAAAAATTGAATAATTGAAAATAAAACTAGATGTTTCATAGATGATCAAAGTTGTCCGGACCACGTTAACGATTGGTTCGATGATATTGGCGAATTTGCCTCATCGATATCATATTGAATCTCATAGCGCAACAAACTCAGTTATGTCAAATTTTATTATAAAAGTCAAATATATCAAAAAGATGACAAAATTACACAAGCATATGAAAGTTTTGGCTTTATATATTACAAAGAGAGAGTTCGTTAATTGTTGGACCAAGCATGCGATCTTTTTTACCCAGACCTCTCTCGGCCAGGCCTTTACTGCTAAGGAAGGTAATCGGTGATTGGCTGCCGAGGACGCAAAATGACGTAGCTGGTGTATTGCCCAATCATCGCCTGACGCAAACCTGGTCAGATCAGCAGTAAAAGAGGTTGGCCGAGAGGGGTCTGGGTAACCAATGCCCGCGTTCCTTTTGGTCTCCATCACGAAATGAAGAGTTCTGCATAATTTCCTGTTTTGTGATTGGTTAGTCGGAAAGAGGAAAAGCTGGGCCCGACTTTTGGTTTTGCCCAGACCCTTTCGTTTCTTGGGAACCACGAACGAACGCGAAGTCTGGGAGTGAAAATTTCTTCGTATTTTTACTGAACATGCGTAGTAGGTTTCTAAATTCTCGCTATAAACTGGAATGTTTCTACAAAATTCAATGTAGCAAAAACACCAATTCTTACCAAGCAAGCGCACAATGGGTCGCAAAAAAGCAGCGTTTACTAAAGAATAATTTCTAACCTTTTCTCATTAACATAAATCAAATTCCAAGCTAAATACAAACAAATGAAAAACAGATCGAGAAGAATTTCTGACAGATTGAGATTGCTTTCTTGATAAATTTTGAGGATGTACAATCGACTTTAAAATCAGCAAAATTTACAAAAATGTTTAGTTGTGTGGTACGTTTGCCTTCCTCCTCTCATCTCCGCTTCCCCCAGACATGCATAGTTATGCTATTAAAGTCTTCAAAATTACTAAATCTAATTTCTCAAAAACTGTTAGACCAAACTCCCTCGAATGTCAACTATTTCCTAAACGTACCAAACTCATACTTCCAGTTTATCGAGTATCTGTTTGTATAGCCTGGCGGTTTGATTTATGCTAATGAGGGCAAAATGACGTCAACAATGATATCGTCCAATAGAAAACTACAACAATATACATGCTTTAGTGTTTATAGATTTTTTAACAACGTATACATAGAAAAATAAAGCGAATGGATTTGATAACTTGAAAATGTAGTTTGCGAGGTCCCTAAAATTGGACAGCACACGTAAATGACGTCATTTCTGTTTTTTTTTTTTTAAATGCAATATCCAATCGATATCTACGATATCCTCTCTCTGCTCCTAAAACTTAAATTAACCTCGCTTTTTAGAAAGTATTTTATCAAGTCTGATCCCTAGTAAATTGGATCATTTTTACCGCAAATCACTTGCGGGTCTTCTGCGGGATTCCCCTCACCCGTCCCTCTAAAGGACTTTGTACCTTTGAATTTTTAGTCTGTAACTAAAAAAGTTTGAATTGATATCATTACTTGTTCTTCTAGGTCCACCGGAAGCGAGGTCTTCAAACAAGCATCCGCATAAAGGTCCCAACGACGAGAAGGGTCCCTGAGGTTGCACACAGGTGAGTCCCCGATCCTGGAGCACCCTTGCCACCCTGGTTATTGCCTTCTGAGCGGTTGGAGGTGATAATGTTTGTTGAGCCCACGGTGCCAGGCCAATGCGGTGTCTTGTGACACTTGCTCTTCTCAATGTCGTCATCGCAACACGTGATCTTACATTCTTTGACCTCACCGTCGTGTTTGAAAGTATGACGGCAGATTTGTGGTTCTATTTATAGAAGAATAAACAAGATGGCTTCATACTCAACGGTCACGTGGTCTGGAATGGGACTTATTGGGGTCTATTTTGTAACAGGCAAAGAAAGAAATCATACTCCAGGGAATGAAAAGTTGTCTAAAATGGAAAACATTTCCCACGATTCGCCTTTCCGAAGTTTAAAGTAAGACTGGGCACGAGCTCTAAAACCTGCTCAAAATCAATCCCAGAATCCAATGCAAGATGGCGCAGCACTTTATTGATCTTGCCCCCAAATTCAGCCCCACAATCCCAAGCGGCACGAGATCGTTTCCAGTCCTTCTTGAACTTGGAAAAGCGAATTGCTGGTTTTCATGTGACGTCAAAGCGGCCATGTTGGTTTGTAAAACACTGCGATTTTAGCTGCAATTCTAGCTGCGATGCAAAATCGTAAACTATCAGCGATTGTAGGGCGATTTTCTAAATTCACGTCGCCAATGAATCTTTGTTGTTTCGAACATCTTCGAATTTAGTGCGATTTTGCGGCGATTCACACTCAAATCGTCACTCATGTTAACACGCGCGATTTTCGATTACAGGTGAATCGTCAATAGAATCGCAGGAAAAAAATCGTTCGCGTAAACGGGCCAGGAAGCTTTACTCAAAATGATTTAATGAAAGTAATAATACTTAAGGAAAGGACACACGGTCTGGTTTGAAAATCCCCAAAGCGAAAATGAATATTATCTTGAACTATACTCACGTGACTTGCAATCTTCTTTTCTCCCACAATACCTTGCGAACCCAGGATTATCAACGTACTGCAGTTTGCCGTTGATAGACTCAACGATTCGAATCTTCATCTCGTACTTCAAGCACGTGTCATACTGTCCGTGGCACGTGATTTTCTTCAGGTTGTAACGACTCTCGCATTCTTGGTTCGATTCGTACGAGAAACACGAGTAACAGTCCAGAGAAGAGGCTGATAAAATAATGGTATGGGTTACCTGTGGTTATAAAATGCAACGCGCGCTCTGATTGGTGGAATAGTGAAAGATTGGCTGCCAATAAGGAGCAGTTTTCGTAAAAGGAGGAAACGCTACGGCGAATTCTTAGCCGTTATACTGTAGATCTCAAAAGCCAAATAATCTTAAACGACCTACAATGCGGTATTTTTATATATGGTTCTAGCATGCTAGTTGTTTAATTTGTGGCTATAAACCTATTCCAAAACGTTTATCGTCGCCAAAGCAGATAGGCGATAGGAGATAAGTCATTCCAAAACTATCTTATGGACAAATGATGCAAATGTCACCCTCGTCTTGGAATGACCTATCTACTATCGCCTAGCTGTACACGGTATTCAAAAAACGTTGTCGTTGAGAGGCTTCTAGCCTACGCGAATGGACCGAAGAGGTCTATGGGTAGTATTTGTATTCAATTAATAGTTTTTGCATAAATTAATAGTTTTTGCATAAATTAAGACTTCTATCATTTGTGGCATTCACGTGTGTCTTCGCTGTAAGGTCGAGGCATGGCTATAGTTGTATGCCATTATGTTAATCACGTTATTCTAATGTTTCTTTGATTACTACCCATATTCCCTTTCGGTCTAGTCGCGTAGAATTGAAGCCTCTCACCGACAACGTTTTTGAAATAGGTCTATATGTCGGTTTGCGATGGATGACGAAGTTGAACCCTTTTGGAATAGTTGTATACGTGTATCATAATAGATGCATGAAAATAAACTATCATGCATAAATGTCAGTACTTATTAGGTACAGAGCGGTTCAATTAATGCAGCTATTATATTATATATTATATTATGAGTGATTTGTTTGCGCCAACTCATTCAGCTACAAAAATAGACGCGGATTTTACACAACATCATATCTTCCCAAAATCAAAACTGACTCCAAAATAAAGAAATTTGTTCATATACTCGTATACAAACGTCTTTATCAATTTTTAAAATTTAAAAGTGTGGTTTTTCTTTTAAAAAAATTCCGAAACAATTATGAGACTTTCATCAAAATTTTCCAAGTCACTTAACCTATCGCCGGTTTGATTACCAACATTTATTAATACAAACTGTTTGGGCTAGAGATAGCTTCAATCTAATCCTCTGATAAGCTCTTAGGCTATTCAGTTATTACTAGAAGTTACGCATCGACTCTTTTCCCACAGTTATCAACATGTAAATGTATAAAGATAAGTGTGGTTTGAAAAGGTTACCCTTGAAAAAGAAGATTCCGGTTTGCACAAAAGTCGGAAAATAGAAAAAGATATCGAAAATAACCGAAGACTAAACAAACATTCGTGCTAGCTTTGCTTGACAAAATTACTGTTTTTTCTATCAATTTCAGACAACAAAAAGACAAAGAAGCCATAATATAACTCAGAAAAAGCACCCACAATTGTCAAAGATTTAACTCTTTTTATTATTCAATTGACTTCCTCTTAATTGAGGCTTCGAATATTTAACTTCGAGGGACAAACATGTTTTGCCTACTTAAAGTTTATCCTTCTTCTCAGCGAGACAATGTTTCCGACATTAAGTAAACGAAAAAAATTCCATTCTTTAATGTTTACAAATAACGAAGTTTGGGTCAATAAACGAGGTTGAAATCACGAAAAGTTTCCCAGCAAAACTTCCTGGAAAAACCAACTCTTTATAAGTCTTATTTTCACTACCCTAGCTATGCCCAAAACACAACTAAAGGCTTTACAAATTAGCAAAAACTTTACACAGTTTGAAAGCTTTATGTAACTTTAGCGATAGTCAATGATATCACTGGGTTAGTTTTGTTTATAAAGAGTAAAAATAAACGATATGTAAATCAAAATAACATGAAACTTTGTTTAAGTCAGCGCCATTTTTGATGTTGCGACGAATAATCTCCCGTACAAATTTGTGGTAAAAGTTTTTAACGTTACTGAACTATGTAAATTATCCTAAAAAATGATCAATGATAGTCCTGCTTAACAAAATTCTAACTGGTATAGGTTGATAATTTTTATAGCGAGTTTAGTTTCACGTTTTTTGATACCCAGACCAGACAAAGCAAGATTTGTTGTGAACTTTTTCACGTTATTTTTCGTACTTAAATCGCCTGAACAAGTTTGTTTTAGTAATTTTGACGAAAGGCAAGAATCTATAGGTCCAGAATCGAGATCACAGAAACATGGAATCAGCTGGAAGGTTTCTTGCTGTGGGTGAACAATATTTATAACGACCAAAGCGAAAGAAGCCAATCAACTGTCAGACCTGAACTAGACTAAGTCCTATAATAATCCAGAGTTTTCCATGACAATGGGAACAAAAATTGTAATGCATTTTTCTCTTAGAATATTAACTTATTCTCCTTTTCTTAAAGCTAGTGAAATATTTACTGTAATAATATACTCGCAATAAATATTCTGGTTTTCGGCCGCTTCACAGATAGCATCTTTCATATGGAGTTGACTGAATACTAGTAACTTTTGCCATAAAAGATGCAAATTTGTAACTACTAAATATTATTTTGATTTAATGCAAAATAACTTTTCTCTGGCCCTAAAGCGTCTATTCATTTTTACGAATGTACAATTTTGTATTCAAAATGGTCTAACTGTATTTAATGAAGCGCGGATGAAGGAATTTCTGTACAAGTGTAGTGTACGGTTTTTTTAACTTCTCTTGTGGAAAAGACGAACAGAGATTGTCCGTAATGTTTTCCAGAAGATACCAACGTTATTTTGTGCTTAACTGTCAACAATATTTTGGAAAAGCGGAAGGAATCATTTCGAAGGATTTTTACGCAAACTTTTGAAGTGATTCCTTGAATTATGGATGCAATAAAAATGATTTCCTTAATATTTTTAAAATATGATGACTGAAGATTAAAACAATATTACAAAATGCATTTACTGTTGAGGTTCTGCAGACCAAGCTGGTTTTGAAAGCGATAATGCCACGCATCTCTTGTCAAACTCACCCATTCGCAAACAAACTCCTAAGAGAGCGAATAGTAGACCACAAGATGAAGCCATATCCTCGTCCAAAGATTTTTCAGTCCTGGAATGTCTTCTTTGCTCTCCTTGAGAAATTTGGCAGAGGAGCTTAAAGATAACCAGCTATATAACAGGTACTTAGCTCAAATATGAATTTATTAGTATCCCGAGCTTGAAATAACAGTGTATGACGTCACAGGTCTATACAACGATAAACGCTACCCAAAAGTATGAACCGTATAAATTAAGAGTTTCTTTGGCCAGTACTTCATTTTGCCATGCACATTTAACTTAATGAAAGAATATGGTAGCTAGTTAAAGTGCATTGGATGATATAGCAGAAATCTTTGACGAAATATTTTCATAGATTGTTTGTAGAACAAAAGATTAGAATAAACATTAAATGGTCTAGAGCCTGCTGGATCTATATCTTTGTTTATAGGTCAAATGGAAAGATCTTGAAATCGCTCTTGCGTTAAGAGAAAAGACTGGAACTTCAGTAAAAACAGTCAATTAAAAGACCTGGATTTATTAAAAAATTTTGACAGGTTGACCCGTGTTTTCGGGATTCTTAAGAGGTCTGTAGAATATTTCAGCTTTGGAAAGAAAATTTATTCTGTTATATTATACCACCTATCTGAGCCCCTATCTTACGTGCTTTTGTGAAGAAACAGCTGCACAATGTTGACACGAATTGCAAAAAATTGTCACGCAAAATAAAGTACCACAAAAGTGAACTACACCTTTGCGACAAAATTTACACATTTCGCATTCCACTTCTAAGTTTTTTTTTTAGTGAAAGTTGAGATATTTGGAAACGATATATACTTAAGAACTTTGGTGTAATTTAGAAGCGTTCATTCCGTGACTCTTAAGGGTTTTACGGCTGGAACCAATCGGGAGTCGGAAACTATCGAGTTGGACTTCGAGTTTGACCTTCGAGTTGGACTTCGAGTTCGAGTTCGAGTTGAAATTATTTAGAAAAAATGCCACAAAATAACGAAAATA
>WUAP02123927.1:0-15475 GCA_015163945.2 Stichodactyla helianthus | reverse complement strand
CTCCCCACACCCGCACACCCTCTCCCTACACTACGTAAATCCATATGATCCCCCTCAAACACCTCTACCGATCTTTGTGACCCTCCCCTCCCCCCATAATATCTTACATAAATTGATATGATCCCCCTCAAAGACCTGCACAGATTTTTGTGACCCTCCCCTTTGAGTTTGCATGAAAAATAATGACCCCTCCCCCCATTTCCACCAGCCATCCCCCCTCTCTGTTTAATGGCACTGGTCCCTAAAAAAACTTCATTGACTGGCAGCACCCTCTCCCCTCTCCCCTTGGTATCCTTTTGGCTTCGTCGTTTTCCCCCGTCCCCACCCCCCTCTTTCATCCCCCCGACCGGGCATGCAAATAAAAAAATTAAAATTTGAACTTTCTACGGACCATTGCTACCAGATCTAATGGTAGCATTCAATAAATTACTTTCTAGATCTACCTCCAAGATGATAAGCTAATCGTTCCTCAGATGGAGATGTGCTCATCGGATAACATGGTCTACTGGATGGGTGCTTTATACTCGTACAAAGCACTGCTGCTCTTGTTTGGTTCGTTTCTTGCTTGGGAGACACGGAACGTTACTATACCAGCATTGAACGATTCCAAGTTCATTGGTAAAACACGTCTGTCTGTCTTTGATAAGAGCTTCAAATGTGTTCCGTTCAGTTATAGAAGTACTGTCTTCCACCAATCAGAACTCACGTAACAAAATGACTATACTATTTTGGTACAAACAAACCAGCGGACTATCATAAATCCTGCATTCTGATTGGCTAAGCTACTACAGGTTTATTAGTGATAGCCCATTAGTTTTGCCGAGGTTTTCGCCAAATTTTATAGTTTTTTTAAAATTTTTCATCGCTCTCTGATTAGATTATTTACACTAAAACAATCAGACCTCTCGCCCGCTCAGATGTCAGGGGCGTAGCCAGGGGGTCAAGGGGTCCTTGAACCCCCCCATCCTGTTGATCTTAAGTAAAGAATCGATGTGTGCTAATGCTGCAAAAGGCCCTGAATCCATCATTTTCACTCAGCAGCTGTACCAAAGAAAGTCATCCTCACGCTGTAGAAACCTAAACAACTAAGTATAATAATACGCCTTTAACCCGATACGGGTAAATACAAATTATAATAGTAGAGAGTCATAAGAGACCAAGGGCGGATCCAGGGGGGGTGAATTGGGTGGCTAGCCACCCCCCTTGGAGATGAAAAAATAGCAAGAATAAAGGGCAAAGTAAGGTCTAAAAGGCACTGTGGCTTTGTACCAGTCACCCCTCTTGAAATGATCCTGGATCCGCCACTGGAGACGTAGTTAATGATAATACGTAGTTGGATAAAGAAAAAGAAAAAGAAAGTTTAACAATAGACAGTTCATCAACTTCCTTTCATTGATCTTATCTCGTGGCGCTTGGCTCTTTTCCTTATGTTGTTTTCTTTTCTGATAGTGTCGATCTTTTTACATACGTCATGAATACATTTCCGCCAATTCGGCCTCTCGGTTACAATGTCTTTCCATGTACTTAGTATATTTCCGCGTTTCAGGATGTCTTTGATAGTGTCTTTATACCGCAGAAATAGACGACCAATCTTTCTTGAGCCTTCTGCAAGTTCCCCATAGAGCAGTGCTTTTGTTGGTCTTTCATCGGGCAGGCGGGTAACATGTTCAAACCAGCGCAGTCTGTCTCTGATGAGTATGTTTTCAATGTCTTCAGATTTAGCACGGTTTAAAACTTCATCATCTGTGATGAAGTCATCCCATTTGATCTTAAGAATTGATCCAAGATGCCACTGTTGGATAGTTCTTAGGCTTTTGATATGGTGACTATATAAAGTCCAGGTCTCACATCCATACACCATCACTGGGATGACACATTGGTTGTACACTTTAAGTTTGGTTTCGATAGTTAGTTCACGGCAGTTGAACACTCTGTCTCTGAGTCTGCCCATTGCGCATGAGGCAGCTTGGATGCGTACAGTTATCTCCTTGTCTAATTTGCAGTCTTTGCTAACATGGCTGCCCAGATATTTGAAGTGGTCTACTGTAGAAACTTAAACACCTAAGTAGTCGTGTGATAACTTCACGCGACTTACCGATGTTCTGAAAACGGGCTTTGTATCCACCGTCCCCCCACCCCACCCCACCCCAAGGCAAAAACCTGGCTACGCCCCTTGATGTGCTGTTGAGTCGTAGCCCATTCTGGCTCCGGGTCTAATTTGTAAATAGTAAAGTCACTTTGTTTATGAACTATGATAAACGTGCTTTGTTTGTTCTCTAGGTATCAGTATATACAACGTTCTGGTCCTCTCGTCTGTTGGTGTTGGCGTCACTTTAGTAATCGATGGCAATCCAGATGCGACGTTTGTCATTACTGGATTGTTTATCATATTTTGTACCTCCATTACACTCTCTCTCGTCTTCATACCAAAGGTAAAACAATAGAACTTTTGAGTGTGACGTAATGCTTAGGAATAAAAAGCGACTTCCGGGACCAAAATGAAAATCAGTTTTATGAAGATTTTTCTTATGCTTTTTTCTTTATAGTAGGAATTTTTCCTTTCAAGTTATGAATACGTTTTGGCATTTTTGGCTTAATTTTAGTGGAGTTTGTCAGCAATTGGACCCCGACAAATGCGTCACAACTTGAAATTTCTATTACGTCCTTAGTTGTGACATAGCCGAACAGTTTTACAACCAGTTTTCAAACAATAACTTCTCTCTGAATATTATATTTTAAGATACTGAAATTGATAAGTGGAGGAGAGACCGCTGAGCAGGAAACGAGTCGTAACGTATCCAGTCCGATATCCGAGAATGCTTCTAGTACGGGTGCCGGCATCACACAGGAAAACTCCACATTGAAGAAGATTCTGACAGAGGTAACTTTAATATTCTTCTTCCACTTACACCCCAGTCTCTCTCTGCCTTCTTTAGTCCAAGAAAGAGAGAACCTGGTGCCCAGCTTAAGATAAAGATAGTGTAAATGACTTGTGTTTGTGTTCATTGGTTTTGTCAGAGTCTGTGAGTTTTTGACTGTAATTAAACTATAGTTACATTCCATTTCTCCTCGTATCTCGAAAAAGAAATAAAATTTTAAAAAATTAAAGAATATTTTCAAAATAAATGTTCGTTGGCAAGGATTCTCGTGTACCCTTTTGCTGTCAGTCAGTCAAAATACTAAAAGGTCCCCGCTGCCAACTTTTCTTTTTATCTCTTTTCTTGAAAACAGAAAGAACGGCACTTGATGGAACTCAAGAGGCTCCTGGAAGCTGTTAGTCCGATGGCAAAACTTCATGTCGATCCTTTATCAAAAGGAAGCCGATCAGCTCCTCCAAGACGACGAAAATCCAACCCCAATGTACGAAACGTAAATGACAACTCTTTGGAATCGCATGTAAATTTTGCTTTTAAGAAAGATAGTGGTCATAGCATTGTGTGTAAGTCTGAATTATCCATCCCTACAGCAACAAACAACGAAAATCATGACGAAGTGTAAAAAAATATGAGCTATTGTTTTAGGAAACACCATTTTTTTAGGAAATACCACTCATACGACTAGTATTGCTGCGCTAAAAATTCAGAAAGTCTTCGCGCGCACATATATTTTGAATTACCAAAATTTTCCTGATATTTGATCGGAATCTCGAATTTCTAAAAGAGCTGGAACTTTTTCTTTTTAAACTGTTTACCTCTGATTTAATAAAGTTTTTATTAGTTGTTATAAATTGTTGAAATTATCAAAATTGTTTTAGGTTATTTTGAAAGTTTTGTCGGTTGAAATTAATGAGCGCGCGCGCGCGAACTGGTCAAACTCTCGCGCGTCTTGCGTTCCGTGAATCCACGACGTAACTAAGTCACGCCATCAACGGTTTACCTTGAAGAAGCACTTGAAAATCAAAAAGTTTTCAAAGATTTGTAAACATGAATGAAAGTTGTAAAACTTAAAAGACTGGATGAGTTTGGCACTGGCTGTGGAGGAAGATTCTGCAAGCTTTTCCCACGAAGGCTTTGTGGAGCTTGAGGAGTTTTGCATCAAAGATAACGAAAGCGTTTGGAAAGAAACCGCACGATGGATCAAGTTCGAAGAAGACGTGGAGGAAAACGCCAATAGATGGGGAAAACCTCACATTCCTTGTTTGAATTTCTCGAGTATTCAAGAGGTGAGAAGAACATTGGAGAACGGAGCAATTCTACTGGATTTGGATGAAAATAATTTACAGAACATTGCGATTTCAGTCGCTGAAAAACTCATCGCTCAGGGTACTTTGCTGCCTGAGGAGAGAGATGTTTTCATTTCTGTTCTTCTAACCCCTCATCTTCATCATTTGCAAAAGAAACAAGGCAGTTCGACAAGTGGACGTCGCTTTTCTCGTATCCTTCCCACATCGACTAACAGCGAACCCAATAAGAGGTATAACAAAGGGTTGCCAATTATCGTGGAAGACCAATGCGACGATCCTTCAGGGTAAGTAAGCTCAGTTAGCTTTCTTGTTCTCTAGCTGTTATAAGAATGTGAATTTACATTAAAATACATAGGGTGACCCTGGAGGTGTGGGTTTGGGTGTCTATTGGGTAGCGAATATAATGGGAATTTTAGAATTTTCTTTCGCTAGAGAAGAAAAGAAAAATGGTTATTTTCTGTTGTTTTTCGCTGGGCTCTGGGTATAAATTATTCAGTAAATTTTACAAAAAAATCTCGGATATGAAGCATAATGTAGAATTATAAAGGAAAGAAAACAGAGAAAACATGGCGATACATTTATTACTGTCATATATGTACCGACACTAAAGATGCTGTTACACTAGGCAATTTTCCTTGTAACTTGTCTCGCAATTTTGTTGCACAAGTTGCAAGGAAAATTGCCTAGTGTAACATACCAAAACTGTGTCGCCGAGTTCTTCTCGCAACGGTTGCGGCAACAAGTTGCAAGGAAAATTACTTAGTGTAACGGCAGTACCTTAAAAACCGAGATGGGACTCGGCCTCCTGCTTTAAATAGTGAGTAGAGGGAGTAAGATAGGCCATTTTTTTACGCATGTCTTGCTTTCCACCACTTGTTCTCCTTGATCTAAAATCCAAGTTCATAACGTGTTTTCGAACACTTTTTCTGCTTTTACTAACAGAGCAGGACAATCTTCCCAGCCAAAAGAAACGCCCCAATACTCGTTCCTACCAGAACCAGTCTCGCTACCTTCAACGGTATCCACAATACAGAGACAAATCCCAAAAAACGCTGAGGCTACGACAGTCCTCGTTGGAACACACACAGAACTCACCAATCCTACGGGAGCTTTTGTTCGACTCCTACGCGGCTGTAACTTGGAAAACTTAGCGGAGGTGACGATACCTGTGAGATTTCTGTTCATTCTTCTGGGACCAGAAAACAATATCATAAATTATCACGAGGTTGGCCGGAGTGTTGCTACGCTGATGTCTGAGAAACTCTTCCTTGATTCGGCATACTCGGCCAAAGTAAGTACCCAAGTATTGGGAACCTCCCCCCCCCCCCCCCCCCCCCCCCCCCCCCCCCTCCCAGTAATCACTGGTATAGAGGTTTTAAGTTAAGACGTACTTATTGGTCCATTTCTCTTCAGAAAATCCGCAAAAATAAATACAAAACAGTTAAACATAACACATCCTCCACGAGGAACAATCAGAATTTTGTACAATTCCTGCCAAAAATTTCCTATTCCTATTTCAGAAAAATCTTCACATAACCACTTTTCATTTTGGACCCGGACGTTATAAACGCCACACTTATTTTCTCTACGCGCAGATTACGTTTTTTGCACTATCCAAACGTGGCTTGCCTCTTGCGCACTCAATGCAAGGCTATTTTCGTTTGCCGAATTTCAATCTTGGGATATTGTAAGTGATGATATAATGAATACAATACAGACTGTAGGATCATCATTCATTGAAAACTAATCGTTTAATTTACTAACTTTTGGGCAAAGAGAAGAAAGATTAGGAGTGCTTGGTATATTTATTTCCAAATCTCAAGCAATAAACATAGCCATTAAACATACTTGTTCTACCTATCTACGTATTTCAGAATCTCTACGACCTTCTTGAGTCATTAGACAGTTTCCTGAGAGACAGCATCTTGATTCCTCCAGGAGATTACGATCGTAATGTTCTGAGCCAAACCATTCCTATCCTTGCTGATCAGACCAAGGAGATCGCTCTTCGCAGACGAGAAGCATCGATACAAAAGACAAAAGGAAAGGCACCTAGTGACAAAGTCACCGAAGAAGCAGAAGCCCCAGAAGTCGAGGACGCGCTGGAAAGAACAGGAAAATTCTGTGGTGGATTGGTTCGTGATGTAAAGAGACGCTTCTCGATGTACAAGTCTGACATACTGGATTCGTTAAACATGCGTTGTGTGATGGCTACCATCTTCGTCTACCTTGCCTGTCTTGCCCCAGCTGTGTCGTTTGGTGGGTTGCTTTACGAGAACACCAACGCTTGGATGGGAGTCTCCGAGATGATATTTGCCACAGCTCTTTGTGGTATCATCTTTTCACTATTCGCTGGTCAGCCACTGATTATTATCGGCGCAACAGGACCCCTCTTAGTCTTCGAGAAGAACACCTTCCAACTGTGCCAGAGCTTTGATTTGGAATATCTTCCATGGAGAACTTGGGTTGGACTGTGGGTCATGGTCATCTGCTTTGGTATCATCGCCTTTGAAGGATGCTTTTTGATCCGATATTTCACGCGCTTCACGGAAGAAATCTTCGCGCTCTTGATTTCCATAATCTTCATCTACGATGGCTTGTCCTACGTGTGGAAACTCTACGATTACAAAAACCAGAAACAGAATCAAAGCGAGAACTACAGCTCGGAGTATTACTTAAACACGGCGCTCTTTACAACAATCCTCCTGTTCGGGACCTTCTTCATTGCTCACAACCTTCGTCAGTTAAGACACAGTCATTTCTTTGGACACGTCGCTCGCAGGATAGTGAGTGACTTTGGAGTCCTCATCGCCATCGTTGCCATGGTTATCTTGGATTTTATAGCCGACAGCATTTCGACACAGAAGCTAGAAGTACCTGAAGGTGTCCTGACTCTGACTTCTCCCAAGAGAACACGTTGGTTTGTGAATCCCATGGGGATTGAAAGCACCATGTCTGCTGGCAACATCATGGCTGCTTTGATTCCTGCGATTTTGGTCAGCATCTTGCTGTTCATGGAAGTCGAGTTCTGTAATGTCATCCTGGACAAGAAAGACAACAAGCTCAAGAAAGGGCCAGGTTATAATCTCGACTTGTTTATCGTTGGTCTTCTTGTGGGTTTGTGTTCTATTCTCGGTCTTCCATGGATGTGCGCAACTCCCGTCCACACTGTCTCGCACTTTCATGCCTTGTCAGTCTTGAGCACAAACAATCCTCCAGGCGAGCATCCACACTTGATCGAAGTTAAAGAACAGCGAGTCACCAATGTCATCATCCATCTTCTCATTGGTGTCACTGTTGTCCTTGCGCCGGTCCTTCGTCTCATTCCTGTGGCTGTCCTCTTCGGCGTCTTCATTTTCCTCGGTGTGTCATCTTTGTCACATCTTCAGCTCTGCGAGCGCGCCAAGCTCCTCATCATCTCTCCAAGTCATCATCCAGATGTGAACTACGTACGCAACGTTTCGACTGCTAAGATGAATTTCTTCACCATCGTGCAGATCATCTGTGTGGTTGCGCTTGTCGCCATCAAGTTATCGGCTGCAGCGCCCGCGTTTCCTTTCTTCATCATCTGTTTGCTTCCGATAAGGAAGTTCTTGGAACGATTCTACGAGGAAAGTGAGCTCGACGAACTGGACCATGAAGTAGACGAAGTGTACGACAGTGATTTAGATGATTTTGACTCTATCCACGTCCCTGTGTAACTAGCCATCTGCGGCTAGAACATTTCCATTGGTTACCAACTTCAGCAAAATTACCAAGTAATATCGACAAATATTTGGAAGCTGGTCACAAATTTATAACTCTCGAGCCCTCAATGGGCATGACTTTGAGCGCCCAGCATTTGTAAACATTAGGCCCAGTTCAGACGTCGAACTTTTGCTGTGCCGAATTCAATGTAAATGAGATGACAGTGAGTACAAACATAAGATTTGACTAATTTGCATTAGATTCGACGCGGCAAAAGCTCAACGTCTGAACTAGGCCTAATGTTAAAAAACATTTCCAATATTTTGTACATACGAGAAAAACGGTAGGGTAAAATGTACTTTGAATATTATATTTGTGAAGTTTATTTGTATTTTTTCCCATTGACAAATCAATGTGCAGACCTTGGACTCAATGAATGGAAGAATTTGAAGAACTTTCAGTACTACGAACAAGGTTTGTAAAGCATATTAAAAAAGTGTGTTATCATTTTGTAAATGCTACCTGTAGTAAATTAGTAAAAATGCTGACAACTTTACTTGTTTTGAGCTTGTTTTCTTTTGGGTTAAATTTTATGGATGACAATGAGAAGAATAAAATGCTTAAAAATATTACTTTAATAATCCCTAACCACTGTCTTGATAAAATTGGCACCTTTGGCCGTACATTGTTATTGTTATTACAAGTTGTTAAAGATATATTAGTGCTTTATTTTACCTTTTCCTGGATTGACGAGCTGGGCAGAGGGGCCTCACAGATTCATGATTCTATGCAAGGCAGAATAACATCTCTGCCTTCAAAGTAATTCTCTAGACACAATACCCTGTAACGTTCTTTCTAAGTATATTTTGGTAATAACAGGCTGAATTTATACCTAAAATAGCCAAACATACCTACAATTTTCTAGAACCAAATTTCATTTTAAATTTATAAATATGTCAGTCAATTTTTTTGTCTGTGTCTAAAGTTTTATCTGTTGTAGGTGTTTGAACAACATGTTCTTGTGGATCTGAGTTCTGTAATTCTATTTCACTTGGTTTTGGATTTTCTTTCTCCTTTACACTACTTTCATTATCAGTCTTAATAACTTCTGGATTTTTTGCCATTTCTTTATCAATTTTATGAAGGCTTGGAGTTGGTAATTGTTTAGTTTTGATTTCCTCTTCCTCAACAATCTCCTGTGGGATCATGGGTAATAAAGGTGACGTAATATCCCGTATCTTGAGCCCCATTGGTCTATCTGGTCCATCACTGAAAGGACTGGGACCAGTCATAATGGTGATAGAATTTGATGGGAATATTGCTGCTAGGCAACGATCCATGAATGGGACAAGGTCTTTGACAATTGCTTTGGCAAAACTTGTGAACAGAGTTCGTTCCTTTTCATTTAGAGCTGGTGCCTCAGTTCTGGAAATTTGAGAAAATAATACAAATGTTAAGGACTGGAATAAGATTGAAGATTTTGTAATCAGGCATTTGAAAATTAATAAACAACTGGTTGTCTCTGGTTTACAATTTGTTTCTAGAAACAAATTATAAATCAGAAAGAACCAGTTATTTATTAATTAGGACTAGAATAACAACTGAACATTGTTTCATTGGATGGTGTGCAGAGTTTGAGGGGCTTTAAGGCTTGGACACACAATGTGACGTTGCCTGTGACATTGCTTGCAACAGGGAAATCCTGTATCCACCCGTCAAAGTATAACTCGTTTCTACTTCTGTGATGTCGTTGGCAACATGGTGTGCAACAGTTGTGCAGGTAATGGTCCATTATGTGTCCAAGCCTTTATAGTTTAATAGAAAGTCATAATTGCCAATCTCAATGAATTTCTTTCTTGAAAAGGACATAGGGGAAAAAGCAAAAATTCAAAGTTACAGTCATGTTCTAGAGCTCACCTGTGAAATGCACATGTAGCTTCAACTACTGCCATAATGGATGTGTGTAGTTTATCTCTGACTGGGTGGGCCAAGGAGAGTGGTGCACAATGTCTCAGCTCATTGAATGCAGACAGTATAGCATTAGTGTATGCAGCTAAAGGGGGGTGTTCTAATAGATTAAAAGGAGGTGTCAGATTTCTGGAAGCCTCATCAGACTGAAATTAAAAGAAAAAGAACTGCTTTCAGTGTTGACCATGATCTTTAATGAGCTTTAAAGCTTTTTTTCTTTTTGATTGGGGGGGGGGGGTATAATCAAAGTTATCAAACATAGTTATGGTAGGCCCAATCCATATGTAACTCTTGCCAAACCTAATTTATCAATTATAAAGTACAGCAAAAGAGTGGCGTATTAATCAGTTTGGTCCATCAGTTTTAATTTGGTATGGCAAACATGTTAAGTTCGACAGGGCTTGCCACAGAGAGTGTCAAACCAAATGCATGAGTTATGCACAATGAAATTCTTCCCATGATTCTCTCTGATATTACTTTGCGCATGCCTACAACATTCTCACATGAAAATATAATTTAGTTCAACGCATTAAGTTCACCATCTGATCACCAGTCACTCCAAAACCATTCTAAGTTGGAGTGAGTGGAGTGATGTATTGATGGGGCCTTAATAGGCCCTTTGCAGGACCCCTGTCACGTGATGCGTTGCCACGTAGCAACGAGGACTGGCAAGCGGATTCGCGCGAGAATTGAAATACAAAGCTTTGTATGGAAACACGTGTGATGTGGACTTGCTATTTATGAGCAATTTTGTCTATTCGTAAGATTGTTTTGACTTCGAAAAATACAAAGCTTTGTATTTTGATTCTCGCATGAATCCGCTTGCCAGTCAGTTCTCATTGCTATGTGGCAACACATCACGTGACAGGGGTCCTACAAAGGGCCTATTATGATACCATGATGTAGTCTGCTCTTTCTAAAAAGAGTTAAGCATTACCTTTTGAATGGTTGTTGACATAACAGTAGATGTCAGTACACTTGGAGGAGACTGTAAGGTGTATGAGGACATAGTGCTTTCAAATCTAAAAAAAATACAACAAAATTTCAAGATGAAAACTGTAATTTCTTCAAAAAAATATTGAAATATGTATGCCAATAACTAAAGATCATGATGTCTTTGCACAATGTCTCTAGGAGGCCAGAAAAATCAATAAAGTGTTCAGTTTTTAAAAGTAAATGTTTTAGATTTAATTGACCATTAATGGAAAGGACCATTCCCCAAATTTTGTTTACAAACTCACACTTTAGTAGCATCTCTGACAGCAGCTGCATACACTCTCAGTGACGCAGACTGAAACAGAGGTGGCAACAGACCACGAAAATCTGCTCCAACACGGCTAAACGACAATCCAAAATACATGCACTGACCAAGAAGAGAATCCAATCGACCACCTACTCCAAGGGTTAAATCTTTTTCTAAAATCTCTAGAAAATGAGACACCTGTGAATAGAATGTAACAATGTTTTGTAAGTGAAAATGAAAGATAATGAGGGTTCACACTAATAGAAGATTATAAAATTCCAGTTGTTTTCCAGGAGTTTTCCAGGGTATAAATAGAAAAATTCCAGGACTCTTAACTTTGAAATTTCATGTTATGATTCAACAATTTTTATTTTTCTAATAATTTAAATGAATACTGATAGAAACTTCAAGGAGTTTTCCAGGAATTCCAGGAGCAGTGCGAACCCTGATAATGAAACAGCAATTGAAATGAAAATGGTAATAGTAATGAGAACAGAGATGAGAAGAAAAATTGGATTGTATGACAATGAAAATAATGGCAAGTATGTATTAAACTAATTAATAGCCCTCTTGAATGACCACAAAAAAATAGGCCTTTTGCAGCTAACAGTCACATGATGATATATCACTTCAATAGCGAATGAATTGAGCTCATGGTCCCTTGGGGAAGGCTGTACTGGAGAGCAAACAAACTATAAAATGCTTAATATCTTGAGATCAAAAGCGTGTTATGAGGATATACCTGCATCTTTAAAAAGGTTTTAATCAAGGCATTAGAGTACTAATGAAATGTGTTATGAATAAATGAAATAGGAAATTTTTGCTCTCCAGATACGGTCATGTGATTATTAGCTGCAAAAGGCCTATTGTTTCAAGTTGAGGATGGAGTACAAAAATGCATACAATTAATGGATTTTGTCTGCTCCTTGACTTGAAACCATTTTTCAAGATTATCCAAGTGAATTTGGGAAAGAAGTATTAAAATACAACTAGTACATACCTTTTGTATTATCCAGCAATGGAACAAATTACTATAAGCAGGGCTTTCTTCATTTTCCATAGAAAGAATTGGATCATCATCAGAGAAAATAGCCCTGTACTGTGTCACTATATCAAACAAATGCACTCGGCTTGCTTCAATAGTCTTGGTGATGTGATAATATGGGTCATCTGTTGGGATGGCTATCAGGACACTCTTCAACCAAGCATCTCGGGCCTGTAGAAATTTTATCCTGAGTTCAGGCTCAGTGAATACTTCAAGTCGGCGTAGATAACCAATCACTCGTAAACAAGCTGGAAGTTGTATTGAAGAACGAAGTTGCTGGAGAAGCTGTGTAAGCATGAGCTGTGTTGATGATTGTACTGCTGAAACGATGTTTTGTACTACAGGAATGTTGGAGAGTTTTCTTTCCAGGCGCTTGACATATGAAGCAAGTTCAAGAGCTTCTTCATAATAGCCATTACGAACACAAGTATCCATCAACTGAAAATTAGAATAAAGAAAATTCAAGACGTGAACAAAATGATGGACAGTAAAAACACAAATGTAAGTAAATACCTTTAAACAGGAAAAGCAAGGGAAATTTTGCTTTATAAATAAAATTATAAAAAAGGAATTCAGTTACTTAAAAAATTACAAATACTAGCCACATATACAAACCTGTGGAATTTCTAGAATTTCAAGTAACTGAGTATGTCTTGCTAATGTCAAAGAATTTAGCCTGCGACTGAAATAGGAGAAAAATTCAACAAAAATTGAATAAATATTGAACAGAATTTGTTACTTGGCAATGCTTACCTGGTGTTGATTTCCTGTGCAGCTTTCATAAATTCCTTACAAGTCTCGGAGAATCCAGGGAGTGTCTCTAATAAAGACTGTACATGGTTTTCCACTGACAAAAACTATAAAAAAATTAAAATTTAATATTTTCACAGTGTTCATTGTGGCTTGGTATAGACTATAAAGATTTTAAGGTATTTCTTCACGCCTTAAGTTTTAGACAAAAAGTCTGAGTTTCTGATGGGGCTCGAACCCATGACATCCTGGATAACTCCTGATATTTTCACATTGATAGACACCAACTGTACATTATCCTTAGTTCCAGCAGAATCTTTACCACAGTTTGTCACACTAAATCAGTATTAGAAGAGGGTTTCAAACCCTATTTCCCAGTGAAATTTTAGTTTCAGTGATGAATTTCAGAGAAATCTCATGTTGCCAATTCTATTTCCCATTCCCAGTTTGAAATCCCAGTCATGGTATGCCGTACCCATTATTCTGGCTTAAAAGTAAATTTCAGTTCTTAAAGATCCACTTTATCAACATCACTGTGGCAACCACGCCATCATCATCATCATCGTTATCATCATCATCATCAACATTTACATATATTTAATTTACATTAATTACTGACAGACAGACACCTACATCTTGAAATATCTCCCGTGAACATTCAGCTGTCTTGATGAATGTTTTATAGTTATGAAAAGCCAAATCTTGAGTTTGTTGAAGAACTTGGTCTCTTTCTTCAGCCAACCGATCTGGTTCCCGACCTAAAATAAATTACATGCATCTTAAACAAAATGCTCAATTACAAACACGTAATTGTTAGAAATTCATGTAAGTAGTATTACTACAATATATTCTTCGTCATCAGGGTCGTGTAGCAGCTCTCGTAAGATTTAATCCTATTGGATTGATACCCTCACTGTAAAACAATAGAAAATAAAACAATAGAACGAACAGACAATAATTGATCCGTTTGTGAATGGTTCTAAAACCTCTACTGCGATATTTCATGCTTTCAAAACCCATTTGATCAGGAATCGAATAATTATGTTTACGTCGCGATGACCGATTGGAAAAATATAGAACATACAAAAAAACCCCAGTATTCTCAATATATTGTACAAATTCCTAAAATAATCAAAGAATCTCAGTAATAATAATAACACACCAATAATACATATAATACATAAGTAGTTTATAGAAATTAAAAATTGAAAAACATTGAATATTTAAGCTTACTGAGTTTGTCGACTCCAGACGAACAGAGTTCCGCTAGATATACAGCAAATTCTGGGCTTTCTCGCCACGATTCTGAAAAATTAAAAACGCGAATACATCAGAGGAAGCATTATTAACACGGGTGAATAATTAAATACAAATTAGACGTACCTGGGAAGGATTCCGTGAACAAAGTTTTGATAAGATTTTCTTGATCTTCTTCTGCCTCCGTAGCAGCCATCTTGAATGATGGATACACTACGCTTGCGCATCATGGATAACAGCTGATTTCAAATACACAGGCTCAGGTTGGACAGTAACCCCTTCCCTCCCCTCCCTGGCAAAAAAGGTAAATATGAATGAAATCCTGTCATTTGTCATTTCTCCAAACTCCATGATGATTGCCTTTCAAGGAAGTTTTTACAATTATTTGCGAAACATTCCCCACTTTTTCAAACACTCAGGAATAAAAGAAGAATAAAGAATAAAACTACATGTTTCGACAGAAGAAACCATTCAGTTTTACAACTTTCAGTTATTTATTTACATCACTACGAAAACCAGGCTTTACATTCGTATCAATAACTATATTTTCTAAATTACCAAACACATTGAGCGGATCTTTAACTTTGATTTACTTCGTCTACAAAATTTTAGGACGAAATCTTTCACACAAGCCACGCATGAAAGTCTGTGTTTGTTTTACAAGTGGTTCTCAGAAGGAAGGGGATTTATATTCCCTGCTAGCAGAGTCACGCTTTCCGTTTGTAGGCCAAGGGAAAAACAGGTCTCTGTTCACAGGGAAGCTTTTCTACTGTTGTTCGCTTGTTTTTGCTATAAATTCGGATGTTTTTAGTCTTCATTGCTGTCTTCACTTTCGCTGCCTTCTCCGCCTAAAAGAAAGAAGTCAAAAATTAACAATGACAACTCTTTAGTTTCTTGATAATATCTTCTGCGTTACATGAAGAGCAGCAACAACGCCCTTTTTAAATAAGGGACTCATTGATTACCGGGGAGAGGGGTGCAAATAAGGGGGGGTCATCATTTTCCAAGTGTTTTGGAGTGGATGCATTTTTTGGTGTCCATCAAGGGCAGGGCCTAATTATTTCTTGCCTCTTGTATGGGAAGGGGTACAAAAAGATCATCATAGTAAAAATGAAATGCACCCCCCTCCCGCTAATCAATGACAAATCCCTAACAGGAACAGAATTCACTGACCTTCACTGCTTCCAGATTCTTCTTGTTCGTCTTCAGACTCGTTGTCTTCTTTCGAAGCGTTGAGAGAAGTATAGCCTGCGTATTAATAAAGCACAATGAGAGTTTATCAGGTATTGCGTGACATTTTAAATTTTAATCAAACACAAATGAAAATACAATATTTGAAAAG
>WUAP02123916.1:0-15482 GCA_015163945.2 Stichodactyla helianthus | reverse complement strand
TCGGGCTGGCTGGGCGCAAGGACCAGCCCACGCACCCTGGCATTCAGCCCAAACTTATCATTACGATGAGTTTTAAATTCAAGTACAGTGTAGCGTTTGGGCTAACTAACATCATCCGTTAGTCGCCTCGACCATTTTAAATATTGACGATATCCGACCATATATCGACCGTAGATAGGACTTGAATTCTCTTATTTTCCATGATGATCTGGCGGAGGCCCAACATGTCTGATTATTAATAATTTCATCGAATGATTACGTGAAACGTGAAGGAGACGCGGGCTTTGAGTAAGGGAATCCTTCTAACCTCATCTCTCTATCAAGATTAATATCACAACTACTAAACAGATTGACTTGACCAAATCCACTAAATCCATGCACACCATTGATTGGTCTCAGGTTCTTGATTTTGTTGCACGTAGCTTAGACATTTCTTTCTTTACTAAAATCAATAGTACTATAAGTTCTGCACACAATCTTAGAAGTATAGAAAACTCTTTTAAGAAAAAGGTTAAAAGTTCTCACACGCTTGGTCATCTTCTTTCAGTTTATTTAGTCTTCCTTTCAGCTTTTGAGTAAGAAGAAAGATCGATAATTTCGTTAAAATATATATCCATTTTCTCTTCTTTTCATTTTTAGACCGTACAAGAGAGAATCAGTATGTGAAAAATATTTGTAAAAAAATCAATTCAAATAACCTCTAAACGACTAAAGCGATGAAAAATCCTCAATTTCAAAGTAGTGTTCTCCGAGTTTTCCATTCTCTTAGTCCAGCTACACAACACTATAAAATGACTCAATAGTAACTTCTTTGGAGCATGGTAATTGATCTGTTAAATACTGGTGAACGTGTCGCTACATATTTGAGATCGTCTGTCCTGACTGTTTGTTTTGTCATCAGGACTCAAGATTAAAAAACAGATTGTTCATAATGAAAACCATTTATTACTGATTTTGTTGAATTTGATATCGTAATTGCTCATGTGTTGGTGATTAGAACGTTTGATCGCGAGTTCATTCTAATTGAAGTCATAGAATGTTTCAAGTGCTTCATGAAGCAATTTTCTTAGACATTTATTACTAGAACAATCAAATCACTAATCGTGTCATTTATTCATTTTTCTTTCATTTTTTCCTTTATTCTGAAATTTTTAAAAGTATTTTATACTTGATAGCCATGATTTTTTATACAAATTAAATTTCAATTAATTACACGATCAGAAATTAAATTTTTGATTCCACGATTAGAACGTTTAATCAGTTGCAACTAACTGATGTTCGTTGCTGTTGATGGAAATCGATCAAATCATGCTCATTATCAGATCGTGTTCATAGCAAAGAGCAAAGTTATCACACATAGAACGTTTGATCAATCAAAGAAAAACTATATTAGGACCAAACTCCAACTCCTTTCACTGCCTTTGGAACGCTCCTTGATCAAAATCGGACTCAAAGCTTTAAAAAGATATAATTTTTTGTGCCAAGACGACGCTATTGAGTCTCTTAAACATGGTAATAGAACATGTTTCGAGTGTCTACTCTCTTCCTCAGCAAGTGAAACAATTAACAATATATAATTTTTTCAAAATATTCTGTGGAATATCTTAGAATGAACGAAAGCCCTTTCACTGCAGCTGTCTCAGAATCGTTCAACTAATCAAACCATTTCCGGACTCCATCAAGTTATTTATTAATTTCCAATTAACAAGCAGGTTTGGCCATCAGTGGTCACCAGTCAACCGGTAATTACGTATATTTTTCAATAATTTAGTCATGAATTATTCATGAATTTGATTTATCTGTATAAATAAATGTCAGATTGCGGAACTCAGGATCAGGGTTGGGCTTCCAGCTGAGTTGGTCCGAAATTCGAAACTTCTTTCGCTCTTGTCGTTAAACTTCGCCCTCTGTCTAGGTGAACTTAGAACTGCGCTCCAAGAAGTGGCTGTGGATTTTTTCGCTTTAAAAATGAGTAATTTTTCGTTCAATGGAACGGAGGAAAGAGGAGAATGTTTGCTTCCAATGGAGCATGGAATTGTTTTGATCATGCTAAATATCATCTCAAGCGTCTTTGGAAGTATTGGGAATATTTTAGTCTGCGCAACGATTTATACCACAACGGGCCTTCAAACTATTTCCAATTATTTCCTCGTCAGCATGGCCATGGCTGATTTGATGGTCACAGTTCTAGCTCAGCCTCTTCTAGTTGGATTCCTCGGAGCAGCTATCGATGGTTCTTGCGCTGATGTTGTGGAGTTATTGTTTAGACTTGCAGCAAACGTTTCCTGTGCTGTGTCGGTGATTCATCTGTGTTTCATCAGTGTTGATAGATGTCTGATGGTAACAAGACCGCACACCTTCAGCAGAATTATGACGAAGCTAAGATCGCGAATCCTTCTACTGATTTCCTGGGTTCTTCCGATCATCTACGGAGTTCTGAGGCTAACAGTCAGCAAGAGAGCGACCTCCCTCTTCACTGTCTTCGTTATGGCTCTCTGCTACGTGGTCATCATTATCAGCTACACCTTGATCATCATTCAGATCCGAAAACAAAAGAACCTGATGCAGTCACGCAAAAACGCCTACTCTGCCGCCAGCAACAAGAGAAAGCGTGACCAGCTTGAACGACGTGTTGCCATTACAATAGGCATCGTCATCATCGTCTTCACAATATCATGGTTGCCAATTATTGTGATGAGGTCACGCAACGCTGATAAGAATTCCGGAACGGCGTACAACTGGGCGCGCACACTAGCGCTGTGCAACTCGGCTATGAATCCTTGGATATATTGTTATCGCATTCCAGAGTTCCGTTCTGCCTATAGGAGGTTGTTCATCTTGTGTCGATGGGGGCAGGTTAAGGGCAGTGGTGTCGTGGAAGCTGAGACGACGATGACCAGCGAGTCCGCTACGAAAAATCAAGACGTTCAGTCCTACGATCCTAATGTTGCAGGAGAGAATGATAAAGGTCAGTACAGCGCGATGCAACCAAACTTTGAGCAGTCCCAGGACGAAGATGGAGCAGTGACTTCTCCTTGATACTTGATGTCATCGTCATTTTAGTCTTCGTTGTAAATTAAAATATCATCATCGTCATCATTTTTAATCACCACCCTCATCATTTATATCATCTTTCAGCAACACCACATCACCACCATCGTCATCATCACCATCATCATAATCGTCATCATGACAATTATTCTCCAACCGTCATAACATGTACTAATATTTAATGCAGCGAGTATTTTATAATCATTGTAAATATGAATTTAATAGTAATAAGTCATTCTGATTTTATTCAAAGTATCGTTCAGGTTCAGAATTAGTGTCCTGCGTGTAAATTTTTTCACCTTCCACAAATTTCCATAAGTCCTTTACCTCTCACTCTAAGAAATGACAGTTTTAGGGGATGGTAACACTTGCTCCAGGAAAAAGTGCTCCTCGAAAAAGCGGAGCAGAAGACCACAGAAAAACTGTATAGGAACCCTTAAGGACGTTTCCTTGAGTTTTATCTCTGTTAATTAGCAAACAATCTCGACACCGAAGTAAAATTATTTTAGACAACTAATCAAACCGAAGTTCTTTTTAGTTAAAAATAAAACAGACTTCGAATTGATTGTCTCACTGTTGTCTAAATTGGGCTCCCTGTGGAACTAAAAATGCCATGCAAGCTTGTAGCTTAGCAAATGGCAGAATCTACAGACCACTCAGTTGACGTGGTATATTCATAAAATCTATTGTAGTCACTGTATTTCTATGAGCATATTACATCTACTGCATGCTCTGCAGACTCTCCCCTAAATAATGAAAATTCTCACTAATTACTAGATTCTGAAAGTGCTCTCTGAAATGTTAGTCCCTTATACCCAACCCCCCTTTTGTTCCTGTCAAAAATTATCAGACGAAAATCCAAAATAAACAAAGCTCAATAAAATAGCCTATCTTTTGTTCTTGTTGAAACAGTGGCATACTGGGGGTCACCCCCCTAAAATTTTCTGCCCTTGAGCCTCATTTTGTGTGAAGGCCGATCTCAATGTTATCAGTTTAAAATTTCACTATTAATCTAATTCACAATATTTCACTGTAATCTCAGCACATAGAAAAAAAATTATCCCTGCATGTGGGTTTTCTTTGGTTAACGTTACGGTGGGAAATGAGCCCATTTTGGCGGGAAAGTCGACCTTGAAATTTGCCTCAAGAAAATTGCCCCCCTTTTGCTCAGGCCTCGTTACACCCGTGTTGAAAGTTATCAGACTACAATGAACAAAGCTCAATAAAATAGCCACAATGTCTGCACGAAAAGGATCAACAATAGCATAGTGATGAGATGCCTGTGTTGTATATTTTCATTTCAAAATTCTTTATCAAGATAGATCTTTCAAGATCCCTTGCAGCAATTCTGAGGGCAGTTCAATTTGGAGGACTAAACAGTAGAATTGTTATGTTAAAATATTTCATTGTATTGACCTGCTTTGGAAATTGCCACAAGGGATCTATAAATTTGGTCCCTTTGAGAAGTTTGCTGGTTATTGATAAACAAGGTCGTCACTACAGACAGTCCTAGCAGTGGTAACTAAAAAAAGATGGTAACTAACTAACTACGAAGAGGACTGTGTTAACTAAATAGAAAAATGCAAAACTTTTTAAAAACAGGGGGTCTTTCAGCGACTTATTTATTGTAAACTTCAAAACAGTATGAAATGACATGTTAACACTCATTAATGTGTGGTGATGAATAATTTTGTGATGTAAACAGATTAACATTTGGTTATCTTAAAGCCTATCTACACAAAGAAATTTCATCCCTGATGAAGATCTCAATTCTCCCAAGAAAACAGGATAAAAACAGGAAGTTCTGTAGGGAGAATTGAAATGTTTTTTTACTTTTTGTTTTCATAACTGGAGCTAACTTTACTGTTTATTACAGCAAAAACTAACTTCTCCAAGTAGGTATTCTTTTTAGAAAGAATTTCAGAACAGGGTGTGGCAAAATGGGCTCCAATTACATATCTGTTCCAAAACAGCATGGATAATCGCTGTGAACAATGATGTGCTTCAAATTGCCACTTCCACAACTTGAAGAAATGTACATAATCCCTGTATATTACCAAACAACGACTGTACAACTGATCATTTGACAAGATAATTGTTACTAGTCGTCTTCGTCTTCATCATCTTCTCTCTTTCTCTTTTCTCCTCTTGTTGTTTGTTTTGTAGGGTCATCTACTTCCTCTGCTTCCTCTTCTTCGATTTCTTCCTCCTCATCCTCTTCTTCTTCAACCTCATCTGGATCGAAGTCCTCTTCCTCCTCGTCGTCATCCTACAGGAACTCAGAAAAAATTCAGAGTCTGCCTGGCAGAAATTAAAGCCGTGACCTTCCTGATATCAGTCGGATGTTCCACCACTGAGCTACAGAGAGACCCATGTGGTACATGTAATCCCAGGTCACTTTAATGGGTTCCAAAAAAGGGTTTTAAAAATAACTATGAAATCTCCATAACTTCCTCTTTCTTTTCATTTTTGTCTCTTTCTTTCATTCTCTCTTTTTATTACTGTAGCCGTGAAATACTTACATTAAGGTTCTCTTTCTGTAAATATGCTAGTCCTGGAGTTTCTTCTTCCCCATCTTCATCCTCATCATCATCGTCATCATCGTCATCATCTTCGTCACCACCTGAAGTTGGTCAAACCATACAAAAGATTACTTCCTGATCAAAAGAGCCAATTTTCTTCTAACCAAGCTCCTAAATCTCAGCACAAACTAGGGGACATTTTGCAAGGACATGACACAGGGACAAGTGGCTTAGTGTGTACTACATGAGACATGTTACAGTTGAATTCATGCAAATTGTTGCAGGGGTAGTTTTTTGTCCCTACAGCACAAGAAATGTCCTTGCAAAATTTTCTTTAGTGTTCGCCAAGCTTAATTAATAATAAATCACCAAGAATTAGGATTTGTGTAAATTAGCAGCACCATTTCTTTCTAAATACATGTAACTGTGCTTTGAGGGTTTTTTTCCAGGTTCTCCAGTTTTTCCTCCCTCTGCAAAAATCAACTTCTGAATTCCTATTCAATGTTTGGGCATTCACCTCAATTAGAACCTAGCTCTGTATTGAATGACCCATGTTGTTCCACAACAAAATATAGCATTGAAAGGATGGTAATTACACTGACATACTACCGAAATCACTCCTGTTACCAGCTAGAAAAAAATGATCCATCGGATCCAATTCAATAAAAAATGTCATGCGACACTGCACACTTTTACACATGCAGAATGCAGTGGCGATGTTTGACATTTGAACTCTTCAGTTTTATCCCAAATATGGAAAACATTGACATAAAATTGCAGACTTCAAATGCCATGTGCATAAAAGCATGCAATGTCACATGATCATTTCAATTGATCCAAATTTAAATCCAATGGATCATTATTTTTAGACTCTGAAAACTTCAGTGAATTTGATAATAAAATGAGAAGGATACAAGACATACCTTCTACTTCAACAACACCATCATCATCCTCGTCGTCATCACCTTCACTTGACACTCCATCTTCTTCATCATCATCATCATCTTCATCATCATCTTCACCTTGAAAGGATTGTAAGAATATGAAATCATCAAGCATTTATGGATGTTACCAATAATAACAGTGTGCCATTGGCTAATAAAGACTAAAGTTGTAACCCAGTCTGGCAAATAGGGTACCAGATTTTGAGTTAGTGAGTTGAAAAGGTCATCAATCTTATCAAACCCTGAAAAAAATCTCTGCGCTGATCTAAGTCAGGGCACCACTAACTTACAGATCTAATTGTAATTAAGCATGTTGGGCTTTTCGGAGGGAGGAAAACCAGAGAAAAACCCTCAAATCAAGGAATAGACCCCAAAACTACACACGTGAAATGGTGTAGAAGGGCTTCATGATTTTCAACCTTTTTAGGGCATGAAATTAACTTTTAAACCCACTAGCAAAACCTTGCTAGTAAGTTTTTTTCTTACTAGCAAAAATTTCAAAGTCACTAGCAAAATTTAAAATCCCCCATGTTGTGGCCATGTGGTCATACTTGCAAAACTTAGCAAGTTAACTTTTTCTTACTCACTAAATACAAAATTTCACTCACATTTTGCAAGTTTGTGAGCATTACTTTCCCACCCTCCTTTTGATTGAAATCTCAATGAATGCATGACCAAGGGTAGGTGTAGAATATTCTGTGCTTAAAGTATGGGAGGGTTGCATGATTTTCAAACTGTAGTGGCAGATTAGAGGAGATTTTGTATGACTATGAAAAGCTTGTGATCAGTGACATTAGTGTGTCTTGCCCCGAATGTGATGTTTTCTAGAATTTTGACATCATTTGCCTTTCCAATGTCATGTATGTGCTGCAGGCTTTTCACAATCATATGAAATCTTCTCTATTTCCTGCTTTAAGGAATGGGAAGGTTATATGAAGCAGACTGGGGAAGACGTGGATGTGGAAAGGGTTGGCACTGGCTGTTTTATCACTCTTTACCTTCATCATCATCATCATCTTCATCATCAACCTCATCTTCATCTGCAACAGACCAAATCAACAGTTACACATACAATCTATTTAACATTTAGACTTGAAGCCCAAAATGCACTATGAATCAATAGCCTAGGCTGTGTTGTTCTATTCTCCTGAATATTGAAGAGGGAAATATTTGTTTTGTCCTTCAAACTGAATTGCTTTGGGAATTGCTGCAAGGGGTGTATGGGTGAATCTGGATCTTATATTTTTAGTCTAATATATATTTGATCATTCAGGTCGGAAATTGTTTTGGAAATAGTAAATTATGCTACTATAGGCCCTCTGCAGCAAACAGTCACATGATGATGTATCACTTCATCAGTCAGGCGAAAGCTAACTCTAGGTCTACCTTAAGGTATCATTGAAAAGCTCAGTCATGTAAGGAACTTCTGTTTCATTAAAAAGGCAGTTTTCCCTCCAAAGTATGGTTACAGTTTGTGACATTTGTCTGACTTGTCTGGAAATCACACATTTATTACACCTCCTATTTTTAGTTCATTGAACTGCTGGGCATAATCAATGATCGACACTTACGGCAGTGTGCATCGCTGGAGCCCGACTTACGATCTTAGATTGTCTAGTTAGCAAATGAACTGAGCTCACAGTCCCCTGGGGAAGGCTCTACTAGATGGCAAACAAGCTTTAAAATGCTTAGTATCTTGAGATCAAAGGCATGTTGATTAAGGCAAGAGCAGTAATCTGAAAAAGATTTCACTAAAGGCATTAAATATCCAATGAAATTTGTTTTGAATGAATGAAATAGGATTTTTTTGACATGCAGTTACAGTCACATGATTATGAGCTGCAAAGGGCCTATTGGGAATATTACCCATGGGTGGGACTGTGTAAAACAAAATAATTCCATAAAAAATTAAATTTATGTAGCAGGACTGGGTTGCTTGAAGGGAGTTGCAAAGTTATCAGGGACAAAGGAGCTGGAGGCTAAAGGAGCTAGCACATACACTTTTCCCCAAGAATATTTTGGAATTTCTACTTGAATATTTAAACACAAAAATTAAACTGAATTCTGAAGAAATACACTCAAGTTTTAGTTTATAATGAAGTACAATAGTAACCCTTTCAAAGCTCAATGGAGATATAATTTATTTTTCACTCTGTTATCAGGTATCTTCTATATTAATTCACAATGCCAGAGTCGTAAAAAGGTTTCATTTCTCAGGAGATATAGTTATTGGGAAATTTGCATTTTATTCCCCCTCACCTAAAATTGTCAACTTGATATACTGAAGTTGATCTTTCATATCATGAATCTTTAAATCATCATTTTAACTAACACACTGAGCTTGAAAACTTAGATATGATTTGAATTCAGTATCGAATAAGAAATAATTGCAGCGCCGCATGAATGACTTGGTCTCATGTAAATTTCTAAACCTCTCTTAATTTTGAAATCATTAAGGAACTTTAGTTTATTAGCAAAAAAAACGATAAACTGCTGAAAATCTAGAGTGCGTCTTAACGATGTAAAAAAGGAATCCCAAGGGGGGAGAAAATACCCGTAAAAAAGTCAGCCAACGAGATAAGTCAATCATCACTCGTGTGGTCTCATCTATTGTTGGAGATTCAAAGTTTTCGCGCGGTCCAAGGTTTATACTTTGCAACACTACAATATGAGCGCGCATAAAAATTCAAGAAAACCCGGTCATGTTTGACCCCATTAAACGACGCACGGAGGCGAAAACGAAATCATTTCGACCAGAAAAAGATTCAAGGGAAAATTAGAGCAAGTCTCCTCAATTTTAGGAAGGACTTTGGTTGTGGAAGACGAAAATTGATATAAGGAAATTTCGGCGGGAATTCATTAGTTCGAAATGACATGGTATGATGTGTTCAAGCTGAAGAGAGCAGGATTTGGAGTTGGTTAAAAATTTTACTCCAGTTACTGTAATTAAGTCTCAGAAATCTGAAACTCTGTCTTCGAATAGAACAGTTTCGAATCCTTGTAAAAAAAAATCGTAGAATTCGAAAAATTTACGAACAAAGCAGCCCAAAGCATCGGTCTGCTTGTAAGATTTATATAATAACTTAATATGTCGAAATATCTTTTGCTTGAACGAAATTCTAAACTAAAACCGAGAGAATAAACAGGGCTTTCCAGATGTTGAGAAAGCTGTATTCTGTCCTCGGAGCTTAGAATTTCGCGATATTTTAGGTTAAATGAGGCCTTACCCTCGTCACCTTCTTCGTCTCCTGTCGAATCTGTTTCTTCTGCTTCATTACCTTCCCTGCAAATGTGTCATTCAATAATTTTATGATCTCCTCTTTTTAATCACTACTGAACAACACATCTTCGTCTTACTATACGGTGTTATCATTCCCTTCAAAACAGTCTCTTGAAGAATTCATAATAACGAAGTTTTCTTACCTGTCGCATCCGTCGAGGTACCGCAGTGATGGAATCATTTCGAAAACTTTATTCTTATAATCTTCGACATTTGTGACTTCGCAGTTGAAAAGATCTAAACTTTTAAGATTACTTAGTTTTTCCTGTGAAGGGGAAAGAAGCAGGTCATTATTAGAGGCATAATTTCATTCACTGACTCCTTCTCATAAGAATTTTAAGCCAAGAATAGAAAATACAATGACTAGCAGTCAAAGATTGAAGTACTAACTTACCAAAGGTTCCAGCGTTTTTAAGTCCTTGATTTTATTTCCACTAAGACTTAAATGTGTTAATTTCGGAGATTCAGTAAGATTTTGTAAGCCTGAGGAAATTCTGTTATCACTGAGTTCGAGCTGAAAAAAAAAGATGGAAAACTTGAGTTGTTTTTGCACCATTTTTCGAACACAAACAACCATTCGAGTGTCATTTGTTATCGACAAGACACCAAGCGCTCCAACGCTCACCTTTCTTAAGTTTGGAAGACCTGGGAAATTTTTCAAACTAGTAAGACCGACATTTATCATAGATAATACTTCGAGTTTGACGAAGTCATCCGTGAGTCCAACTATCGTGGTTGAACGGCAGTTGTCGAGTATAAGCTCTACAATCTGGGGAACGAGGAAAAAGCACATGTTAATTTGGTTAAGGGAAAGACGGGCTAAGACCTTCAAATAAAGTCTTGCAAGATACATTAATCTAGGGGTTGTAGCATTGGTTCGATTATCGTGTAGTACGGCTTGTGAGGAAGGTGAACGATGTATCTTTACCTCGCCTGGAGATTTGTTACGGCTTTCGAGCTCGATTCTTTTTTCCATAATACTTTTTAGTAGGTATCGGTTTGGTTTTGCTTGACTCTTTCTGATCGAACGAGTAGAATTCACGCGCCACGAGCAATTTCCCAAGAGGGGGGTGCTGTGTATTACACTTGGGGACCGGGCTAATGAAGTGCACAGATTGTAAACAAAACTCACTGCTGGGAGAAAAACACCTTTGATCAGTAATATCAAATACATAAAATAATAAATAACTATACAAGTGTAAAGAGCTACAGAAGTAAATAACAAAAGGCAAAAATAGACAACTTTTTGAGCTCTTATAATCATGTCATTGAAAAAACAATGATAAAATCTATTCAGAACTTTTTTCGTGACAAAAATTAAAGGGTTATGACTTTCAACAAAATATTAGAAATAATAATAAAAAATTGTTATACTTTTAGTCTTTTCCTATTTTCTGTAAACTCGATGTCATTAACTATCTCTTAAAATTTCCATTATAAAAGAGCAAAAGTGTTGAAGTTTTGATAAATGTTTTGCTAATTTAGAGAAATTTCAAGATCTCATGACCGAATTATGTTCAAATCTTAATAAAAATTGCACAACAGAAATCTTATATATTTGTGCAGAAGTTCTATAGCTAAAACTAACGGGAAAAACTACAAAAAAGGGTATTAGAATCTCCTTACCTTGTTCTTACGTCACACACCAAATAGCGTCCCTAATTCACGTGACCCCTTCCGCCATCTTGAGAAAAGAAGGAAAGAAATTCAACAAATTTTCGAATAAAACTACTATAAAATCCGCAAAAGCGCCTCTAAAAATCACGCAAAAATACCGAATAAACTTCCAAGGAACCATTAATGATTTTCAATAGGATAGAAATTCGACAAAATCCATCAAAAGTTCGACTTAAAGCGAGTAGAATTCAGTAGTGGCGTCTCCACTGCAGAAAATGTGTTCAAATGGCGTGAGATCGTCATTTAGCCTTCGCTATTTCGAAATTCTGACAGAATTACCTTTCTAGTGCGTTTTTCAAAAAGTTTCACACGAGTAGTATTCTTCTTTATGAGTTTCCAGCATTTCATGTCGATTTTAGTTTGAGGGGCTTGTCGATTTCATAAAAGGTTTGAATCTGTAAGAGTTTTCATCGAACATTGTTCCAATACTCGCAACCCCCCTCCAATACAGAAAACCATACAGATATCCCATAATTTTTTCGATCCAAGTAGAACTTCGAACTCCAAGTCTATTTTTCTGTGGACCAAATTCGCGGCCAAATCGAAGCATCAAAGTCAAAATTCTCAAAGTCTCTGGAAGTGTAACAGCTGATCTTTGGAAGGCCAGTTCAGAGCGTGGATTTGGAGTTCTTTTGAGCCGAGAAAATGTGATCAGTTTTGAAGGCTGTTGTCGAACGATGAAGCGCTCCGTCAAGATAATTTCCAATTTGCACGCATTCAAAACACGTTGTTTCAAAACGAGGCTCTGCTATCAGGGAAACTAGAAGATCCGAAGCCACGTCTTTTTGCCGTCTTCTGTGTTAGCTATTTTTCGGTTCAAAACTCATGATTAAGCCATATTTATGGATATAAAAAAATAGCCTTAGGAAGTAGAGAATTCATTTTCAAATCAAAATTTGTACAATAATATTTTCTCTTTTTTGAGGGGTAGTACGTTTTGCCAAGATCACATTGAAAATCAATTTAATGAGAAATATATTTCAAATTTATTTATACCATAAAAAATATGTAGGTAAATCTGTCGGTAACAATCAATGCTCAGACAGCTGACAAAATTTAGTGCTGAAAAATAATATTTATTGGAAAAATAAAATTTCGAAATGAGCCGCACTTATTTCCTTCTCGCGCGGCCCCCTAAAATGCAAGTGATAACGACATCGACGGAAATTGTGAGATTTTTCGTTTTCGAAACGGATATATACTTTTAAGTTAACAGAAGTAATATATAACTGTATTTCTGAAAACCCTCAAAAGGATCACGATAGCTGTACTGGTTCCAGTCCTCGCTTTTTATTTTTTATTCAGTTATTTCTTTTTCTTTTCTGCTCTCTCTCTCTCTCTCTCTCTTGCCTTTTTCGTTGTTGTTTTTGCTATCATATAAAAATAGAGCCTTTTCAACGCTAAGCTTTAATTTATTTATACCGTAAAAAATACGACAGTAAATCTGTCGGTAACAATCGATGCTCAGACAACTGACAGCATTTAGTGCTGAAAAATAGAAAGTATTCTAACCAGTTTTACTTTTTCATCTTATATATGTTCATCCCCCTCCCACTTGACTTTTCTTGGATTTTCTCTGCATCGTATTACTTTTCTGTTAATGGGCTTCCTGTGCTGGACCAGAATCATGGAACAAAGCTACCGATTAATGGAATAATAAGAGAAAGAGAAGATTTGATTGATCAACGCAAATCTAGACTGTCTTTTTTGGGAAATTCGCTGTCATGTCCGCATCAGTCAAGCAAGTTGAGAGTCAAGTCAAGCAAGTTGAGAGTCAAGCATTGTAGTTGGGAGGCTTATTTTCCGCACAGAGAACTTAATTCAGTTGAGTAGAAAATAGCATTTTTCTTTACAATCTTCCTTTTACGTATTTACAATTGGACTTTTAATTCAAGTTGGAGTTTAATTCAGGGTTTTGAATTTCCGTTTCAAACTCTTTCACCACTTTCAGACCTTCACAAAAATGACAGCTTCAAACTTTATTTTCAGGCGACAAAAAAAAAAGAAAATGCGGATCAAAAAAGCCTTTTGAACAAGTGTCCTCAGCCTTATGGTATTGTTTATTCTTACCTTGTTGATAATTCAGTGGATTTTTGCTTTTTTTAAGAGAAAAAAGAGAAAGTCCTCTCAGATAAAGTCTACTTAGTCTTTCTGCACTCAAACTCTGTGACATCATTCAAACCCATCGAAAAAGATTTACTTCCGGTTGCCTTAACTCCGAAGAACTACTTCCGCTCCCATAACAGATTTGAGTTATTTCACGAGATGACTGCTACGATAAATGTGATTCTTTATCATGGAGAAGCGAAGGACAAATGATAGACTCAGCTACAATTCACCGATCCCGGCTGTGCTTGAGTGACCACTCAAACAATGGGTAGTTTTGCCAATTGAATTCACGACCAACAAACTTGGATTCATATAAGAAATAGGCCATTTGCACTAACAGGGCACGTGACCACAACTATACCTTAAATCAAGCTCCGGTATCAAAATGAACTCCAGAAATGGAAAAAGCATTTCGTTATTAGTAAGAAGTTGACGTTTCAGCACACACAGTAAAAAATCGCATGAAATATAAAATTTAGAATTTTATAAGAATTTGTATGGGAAAATGTGTTGGATGGCAAGCTCGTGCCATCCAGCTCATTTTCCCCACAAACTCTTAGAAAACATCAGATTTTGTAATTCATGCCATTTCTCCTGTGTCAAACATTTTGAGCCGAAACTTCACCTTCTTACTAATAACGAAATGCTCTTTCCATTTCTGGAGTTCATTTTGATACCGGAGCTTGATTTAAGAGAGTTGTGGTCACGTGACCTGTTAGAGCAAATGGCCTGCATTCATTTAAAGAAAGACATGTAAAAATTTCAGCAATCAGTGTCTTTCCTACGCTGTATATTGAAAACAAACTTTAGCTTGTCCGACGTAGCAACAGTAACTAGGGAGGTAAAACAATGAATGCCGGATCAGTGAATATTGAGTTTGTGTTTATTTGGATATCGTTTAGCTGGACCCGGAAGTACGTCACACTGAGTCATTCCTAAAGATTAATACTAGGAATAAAGTTGAAATGAATAAAAATAAATCAGATAAATTAAGAATAAATAAATAAAAGTTAAAAACCCCACTTCTATGGTAGTGGTGGTGACAGGTGTTTCATAGTCTGCGCTCTTTCTGGTCAGCGTTGAAATAATAAAGGCACGGCTGAAGAAGGAAGCTCAAACAAGGTACTTGTAGCTTATTACAAAGGAATGTACGTGGATTGTGCATCACAAGAATAAGTCAAGTATTTTTTTTAGTTAACTCAACAATTTTTGCATGTGTGTTTGTCTCTGTACACGAGTAGGAGCCAATCCGGCGGGTTTTAGCCGAAGAAAAACAGAGGAAAACCATACATTGGTAAGTTAACTACAACCACCTTGCTTGGGCTTCCTGTGGCATAAAAAAAACACTGCGTATTTTGAGTATACTCATGGTACAATAATTTTTACAACAGTTTCAATGGTTTTATATTTATAATAAAAATGCCTGATGTACGTACGTACATTTATCAGTTAAAAAAAAAAAAAAAAAAAGTTTTCTCTTGCTCAGCCTTGAGTTTTCTCTTGCTCAGCCTTGAGCCTCGATTGTGCATAGAATATTTACAGCAAAACTCGAAGCATTTGTATTGTTCATTTATATGTGAAAATTTCATACCTTTCCACGGACTGTTACTAAAACTATAGCATATTACACGCTATTAAGGTTAAGGCTGAGCAAAAGAGTACTTGAAACATGGAGTATTGACCCCAATGTGCATGCGCCTGGTTTTTTGACATGCGAACTGGCCATAACGTCCTGGAATCCGAGAGTTAATCAGCAAGGGATTTGAAAATCCCAGCAAATGTGGTAACTATGGTAATAAAAGCCATGTTTGTTGTTATCTTTACACCAAAAACTACAAACCCAAAGTTGCACCTCTCGGCGTATTCCAAAAAGCGCGCCATTTCGTGGATGTCGTCAAA
>WUAP02123915.1:0-23143 GCA_015163945.2 Stichodactyla helianthus | reverse complement strand
CCTTTCAATTACACTGCAACTTTTCTAATTTGTTTCCACATATATGATAGTTTCTGCGCGCGTGCAGTATTTCTTAAGCTAAGCATTCAGGTTGGGATAGTTAGCTATCGATTATAAGAAGATACATTTTATGCCTTAAGGATCTTTGAATGGTGCGTCTCCTCTGAAGTCGGACCTTTCAATTACACTGCAACTTTTCTAATTTGTTTCCACATATATGATAGTTTCTGCGCGCGTGCAGTATTTCTTAAACTGAAGTTTAGTGGAGGGGGGGGGGGGGACCTAGACAGTTTTTGGTAATCTTTTAGAGGGGGATTAGCACGAAAAATAGCCCATTTCGAAAGCGATTTTCTACAGCTTGGATTGTGTATTCAAGCTATAATTAAGTAATATAAAACGCGCGTGCGCATGTCTCTGTACTGTGATATAAACACGCTGGGAGATGTAGAGCACGAGAAAAGCGAGCTTAGGAACATGAGGCGCTGGTTGTCTTAGCGCGAGTGTGTCTCTGTTCTCTGATATAAACCGGTAGCCAGCCAATCAGCGCGCGTGTTTTATCTGAAACATTTTATAAAAGTATATGAGGACTGGCAGAAGGAAAGGGGTATTAATAGCTAGTACCGATTGCACACTTTCAGGTAGCCCAAACAAACAGAAACAAAACAATTGTGCTCGCCAAGGAAACGAAAGAGTCTAACTAAAGAAGGCCTTTTTCCTATATACATTTGAAGTACCCGCAAGGCGTTTGGCCGCGCGCTTTTTGTCATTATATCGTTTCCTTCCCCCCAACGCCCTGCTTTCAGTAAATATTGGTCAAACCTTCCTAAAAATAGGGCGAGCCTTAACTGATCGGTTTAAAACACTGGTTTTGACACAGCCGACAGAGGTCAAGAATTTGATTGATGACCACCAGCCGCCCCCACCCCGCCCAAAAAAAAAAAAAAAAAAAAAAAAAAAAAAACACAGTTCGCTTTGATGTCATAGTGAAAAGTTCTTATTGTATTTTTCACTACGATTATACAATAGGTTTATTTGATTTAAAAACCTGACATATTGGGAATTGTCTCCGCGTCGATATTAGTCGATGAACTGATTGGGATTTTGCCGCTGATTCCAAAACCGGCTCGCTCTTGCTAATGAACAATCAAAATACGATCCGTTTATAACAGATTATTATGACTATTACAATGGGTTTTAGATAAGATATCGCATCATCAATGCTGGACTGATCGACTATGCATTTTGATCAGTGGTTAATCGCATCAATATAAACGGGTGTCAGGTTAATTTTTTGAATTCTGCCGTAAGAACATTGGCTGGATTTATAGATACTACTCATGACTTGATATGAAATTTTCATTGTGCATGCCTGTTGTATAGTTGCATATCAGATATACAGATTGATGTCTGGGTTCGTATGAAGCCGCTCGCTCAGTGGCGGACAGGTTGTTTTATCACATCAGGGTATTTGGGTTCGTATCATGACGGCGGATCCTATGTAGAATATTATTGAAGCAAATATACGACCAAATTCAGGTATCTTTTGAGTACATTTTGACGGCTCTTTCTTGTTATGGGTTTATTCTTTACTTATACATTAATTAAGGATAGTCGTACACAGTCCTCTGCTTGATTCGGAAAAGGCAAAAGGAGGTATGGTGCTAGTAACATCACTACGTGTGAAATATCAAAGTTTGTGCAGTTGAGTTTGAAAGGGCAAAAATGCCCCAATAATAGTGTACTAAGCAATTGTACCATAAAGTTTTGTGATGTGTCGAGATTTACACTAATCTGTTCAGGCCTGTGGTGACGTCACCATTCGGGCCCAAGCTAACACCATAATGATGATGATATTTTGTTTCTTAAAAAACGCATAAATCACTAAGAGAAGTCAAATGCATTTTACAAAAGAGGATAAATTACATTTAAAAAAATACGTTACTATACATAAAAAGATAATAAAAACACAAACATATAAAAGCAGTGGACTGATGAGGTTAATAAATTTATAACATAGAAGGCCAAATAACGTGATTCTGATTGGTCAATCAAGGAGGGCTTTTTTGCTTTTTTCTTTGAGGGCCGCATTACTTCATTGGCTTCCATCCAGTTTTTCATCTTTTAATTTGGCCCACTAAGTTATAAACAAGTAATCGCATGGTTCCTCGTAAAATTAAGGACAAAGAATATTACAAATACATAGAAAGAATTAGAAAAACTTATAAGACAAAACTGTAACCGACGGGAGTATACAAACTGAACAAGCTTTAGAATATATCAGAATGATTTAAATTGCTTTTTAATTAATGCAAGAAATATGTCATTAAATAAACATCTTTTTATTAAAACAAGATCTCAAACATGTGTTAGGCCATTTGCATATCCAAATATTCTTTCTGGTTTGAAGACTAGAGAACAAACAAAGTTAAGTATTCTAGGGGGGTACGCTTCAGCTAGCTTGACTGTAAATGTGAAGGCAACTGATTTAAAACTGAGAATTTAGATATTACATAAATCGCCTTGTTTTTACGAGGGTAGCACTAAATAGCCAGTGGCTAACAAACCTGTGGCCCTCGTTCCTCGGATCGAATTGGAATTTAGAAGTTGATTTTTGTGGAGAGAGGAAAACCGGAGAACCCGGAGAAAACCCCTCGAAGCACAGGAGAGAACCAACTAGAAACTCTACTCACATACGAAACCGAGCCCGGCGGGACTCGAACCCGGGTCGCATTGGCGAGAGGCGAGCGTTCTCACCGCCACACCACCAGTGCTTCCCTATATTAATTATTACATAGCAGCCATCTTGCTCTTGGCTTCGAATTCCAAGATGGCCGCCATTATTAAAAACTAAAAGAGAAGATTGGTCTCATGCATCT
This sequence comes from Stichodactyla helianthus, assembly GCA_015163945.2. NCBI lineage: Eukaryota > Metazoa > Cnidaria > Anthozoa > Actiniaria > Stichodactylidae > Stichodactyla > Stichodactyla helianthus. Next base: position 20,267 of record WUAP02123915.1, on the reverse strand, counting down.
TTTTGGGCTTCCACCTCTCCATTTCCATTTGTGTGACAAGAAATAAAAGTTCCACTACCTCCAGGTGTATATTCTGTTAGCCAGTTAAAGCGGATTTTGGAAGCTAGTTACAGTTGATTCTAGTGTGTCTTGTACTACCAGCTAGGCGAACAACTAGCTGCGCAAAGCATCGTTGGTCAAAACCTCCGGCCCTCTCTCTTTGTTTTCGAAATCATTTCTCGCTTGGTTTTTAGATGATTCACAGATAAAATTTCACCCTGTTTCATAGTTTCGGACTTTTCTAGGACTCAAAATACATCGAATTAAATTTTCAATTGTTTTAGGTAGAAAAAAGTGCTTGAACTTAGGGCCAGCCATGAAAATCACAACGGACGATGATTGGTCAGAAAACTTATTTCCGCCCAGCTGGTACTGAGTGGACCATAAAAAGTGTCTTTGGGACAAACATTCTTGAAATGAATGTGTCCACTTTTGCTTACCAGTTGTTTTATGTAGATATGCTTGGGAACCCCGTGACGTATCAAAGTAACAACATTTTGTTTACCCACTCTATAAAGGAAATACCGTTCGTTTTCTGTCAGGTGTAGCACATTTCCGCTCGTGTTCTGCCTGCTGAACGAAAGCTATTTTGTCAAATTCTGCTTAACGCTTGTTTCATTTCTTTGTTAGTATTCTTTGTTCTCTTTTCCTCCTAATTCCACCCACAATGCATCTGTGACAGTCGGAGTGGGACATCACTACCATAAATATCCAGCCCATCACGAAATTAAAACGTTCTACTGCGCATGCGTTATTCAACAATTTAATTTGAGCGAGTCCTATTTTATGCGCCTTGACAATTAAAAGAAGCTTTCAAACGAATATAATACATTGCCAGAAATATTGGACATTGGCGGCGGTGTTACGCATAAATGAAACGCCAGTGCTTTTCTAGAGAAAAAAATTAATACATGGTCTCCCAGGACATATTTATATTCAACAAGAGAAAATGAGGTAAGAGAAGGAATCCCTGGTACTGGGTTCTTTACCCATCATATTAGCCCTTCGTTCTATTTTTAGGTTGGTATTTATTTTGAGAATGGAACATGATTGGTCAGATCGTATGAAGCAAGTTCCCACAGCCAATCACACAAGTAAGTCCTTGTTCTAAAAATAGAACGAAGGGCTAATATGATGGGATACCAGGGATTCCTTCCCTTACCTCATTTTCTCTTGTATTCAACTAAGATGTTAGGAAAAATTCTTGCCAAAAAATAGTCACTTGACAATTAAAAAAACTGTTATTTTTTAGTTGAGAAGACCTCACTACAGGGAGTCCATGAAGATCAAGAAAGACGTTTCAAACGTAAATCGTGACTTTAGGGCTTCCTGATTGTATCCCAACAGCCAAGGGACAGCTTGTAAAAACAAAATGGCGATATTGTGAGTGTTTTGAAGTGTTTGGTGCAATTCTATGTGGTTTCTTGCCATTTTTAACTGAAAACTACGAGCTAACATGGCGTCGAATCGCTTAAAATTTTAGTGAACTTCAACCTTATTGGGAAGAAAATACAGATGGCGTATTGTTCGTTTTAAAGTTGTTTTGGCTTTATTAAACACTCGTTTGGTGATACCGAGTCGCGCACTATGACTTCGTAGATTACTTCGACTTAAAATGGGATGATTTTGAGCTCAAGTCTGGCCAGATTTATAGACGATGTATGGAATGTAGACCTTCCGAAGGCAAGTAGTCCGGGAAGAATATTGTCGCTTGACTCGAGATCGATTTTATGTTAGTAGCTTGTAGAGTAGGTTGTTTATCACGAGTCGCGCAAAGAGTAGATAAAACCCCTATTCGCAGTAAATCAGGGAAGCTCTATATTTCCCATACATTTCCTATTAGATTCGGCGGCCATTTTGTAAGCTGAAACGCATCATTGCGCATGTGCGATCAGGCTCATGTCCCATATTTCTGGCAATGAAGTTCGGAATGGAGATTCTGTCTGTAAGTGGAAGCCTACCAACTGCAGTGCGCATTCACTAAAACGATTGCTCGTAAAAGACAGCAAAGCTAACCATGCTATATTAAAATTCACTAGCTGACAGGACTGGGTACTGTATGCGCATGACCCCAAATCTTCTTCTGGGCTACCATGGCGGAAAATGTACGATCTTACACATCAAGTGGTCTAGGTTTCCTGGATAACAAGTTTAGTACAAATACTAGAAAATTATATTAACACCAATAATAAAAACAAATGTTTAGAAACAGATTATGTAGACAGGCAATGGGTGAGCCCGCGCTTTAACCCACAACCACTGACTCATTTTTTTTGTCCTCGCTGTACACAGGTATCCCAGATTTAGCTTTATTGTCTGCCTGAAGATTACTATGTAAATACTTCATTGCACTCCCAAAGAGAATATTTTTATCAGGATATGACTCTTTGCTTGCACCCCGCGAATCTCTAATTATCGCCCCTAGCAACAGTATTCTAGTTCATTCATTAACGCCATATGCTTGGAAAGAGGAATAACGTGAACGTCATAGTATTATTGATTATTTCAGCGACTAGTCTCCCGCTCAGGAAACGCCAATTATACTTAAATGGTAGTTATGAAGGTCTCAATGCCACTAGATACCAAGGAATATTAATAAAATCCGTATGACTAAAAAGTCATCAATTTTATCGAACCCTGAAACAACCTTTGGGCTGATCTAAGTCAGGGCACGGCTAATTCACAGATCAATTTGGAATTTAGCATCTAAGGTTTTGTAAAGGGAGGGAAACCGGAGAACTCGGAGAAAAATCCTGGAATCAAGGACTGAGGGACCCAACAAGAAGCTCTACTCACATGAAATGCCGAGTCCAGGAATCGTACTCGAGACGTCAGCGGTGAGAGACGAATGCTTTACCGCTATGCCACCCTTGATTCTTTTAAAAATAGTGATCTATATGCGTATACTTCTATTTATTTAGTTGGTCAATTAAAATGCAGTCGACATCTTCATTTTTTGGGGATTAAAAGAAAATTAAAGAGTCTCTCAGGTCGATTCCTTTTTATTCAATTAGTCAAATTTGTTTCAAAGTGGTGGTCGATTTAGTAATACTGTTATATTGTTACGAGTGGCTCCCACTCTTTTCCTGACTTGCGTTTGAGATGGAATTCACGTCTATAAAGGGCGGTGTTTAGTGCTAATAATAACCTGTTACTTGAACTCCATTAAGGTTCGGTAAGACAGGAAACACAATCGTGCAGCATTGTCGCTCAAAATTATAGATATAAGCGTTCCAAATGGCAGAGCAAATTTTGCTTGTATGAACACTCACTCAATAAGTGCTCTTTGATGTTGAACTAGAAGCTATCTCTACTCTTAATTGGCATCTTTATCTCTATCTGCGGCCTAAAACTTTGAATTGACTTTGGGTGCTACCTTTAACCATCTGAGATCAATCGACTATTCCAGGTAAACTGCCTGGTGTTAAATCGTGAACCAGCTGGGAAAACTCTTTTTTTTTTTTTTTTTTTTTTTTGACAACATCCTACAGAGGAGGGGGTGGCTTGCATTGGGTTTGTTTCATGAATTGTCATGCAATTTTCCTCAAGTCCCTGCACCTCGTGTTCATTTGGATAACGCGCTGATATTTCACCTCCTCTTTACTTATTCCTCGTACATACCTCGTATACATTTGGGCAACTCATCTGTACGTGCTCCTCATACCTCATGCATTTTATCCTGCGTAGCTGGAGCAAAAGGGACTGGCAACGTACATTTGGGCGTCTCTTACGTAGGGACTCCTGGTATGTAGGAAGACTTTTCGCGCATCCGGAAACTGCGCAGATACAGATGTCTCGTAGATACGGATACACATACGCACATCTTGATGATGCGATAACTGTGTTACTATTGATAGCGTTCTAATTGGTTATAGTAAACGCGCGCTACATAATAATCAACTTCTTTTATACCGCCTAGTTTTTTGTGCGTACGTACTGAAAGAGCGGTTCCTCAGACCTCACACGACGAGTCCGTCGTTACGTTGGAACGATTTATCCGAGATCTTTTCATCTCTTCAGCTACCTTTATACTGAAAGCAGTTATCAAACGACAAACATCTTTAATCTTAAGAAACAAACATTCGTATCAAGGTCCTCAGGTGAGGTCATCCGTACGTAAGCTATACATGACGCAAGATAAATGAAAACAAACCGAAATTTCTTTTTCCTTTCATAAGTAACTTAATGAAATTTAAGGATATTTGTTCATAAAATACAGATAAAGCATGATTAAGTGTTAGCTAGGTCGATCTTAGCTTGCACCCACTATGACCGCTTAAATTATTCCTTCAGTTTCTGCCCTTCAAAACCTTTCGTACTCAAAAAACAAACAACCAACCAAAAACAAACAACCAACCAACCAAACAACAACCACAACAAAAAACAATGAGATAATTAACCTATCATTATTCAAGACTGAAAACGTAACCGTGTCGTGCAGCTGTTTGATGCTCTTTCTAAGAATATCGATTTTTTTACTAATTCAAGAGAATGTTTAATCGGCTGATTGTGAGAATCAATGACAGTAGTAAGCCGGATCGTCACGCCTATAGATAAAATCATCCCACACGTGCACAGGATGACAGTAGCGCAGGGGAAAATCCTGTTATATATAGCCATCACTGGTAACACATCTTCCGATGACGAACGAGTCATAGTGTTCTGATTATAACCTAGATGTGATACGCTGCACGAGCATAACGTGTCACACAGAGACCATGATCCCAGATTGATTGACAAACTTCTTTTGAAGTTTATGCAGTATTTTGAGTACAGGCTCTCATCATTACCCCAGGAATAGTAGGCAGGAATCCTTTCATTCAATGCGCAACTGAAAACCCCCCATTGATGAATTACTAGAGCTGAGCTAAATCTGGAGATTTTTGTCAACATAAATGACACTAACAATGCAATAAGGTTATCTAGTGAATCAGTGAATCAAAACATGAATTCTAAAGCATCCTTATTGTAGGGGTTAACAGGGTGGCTATTACTGAATGAGCTAGCACTCGATTTCATCGCTATTGAAGCATCAAGTCCACTTAGAAAGACAATGTTTTATCTGTTAATACCGTTGTAAAGCTGTTGGGTATTAGGCCTGGTTAGGTATAATAGCATCCATGCAAAGTTAAAATGCTGGTATTAGCCTGTATTTATTCCATGCAGCCAGAGAGACTTCTTGATTTGGATGACAATAAGTTCTTGAGCTCCACTTTTCTAGCTGACATAGCCATGTATTAGCTGTTGTGTTTCACCTTTTCTGCTAGTTTTCTCCTTCCATGTACATCTGAGCTTCCTGTTTGTCTGTTTACTTATTAGCACTAACAAGTGGTATAGTGAAATTGCGCGTAAACGACATATCGTATCTCTATCACTATCAACATCTGTTTTATAAACAAAGATATTTGCAGTCGTTTCGGACATTGAGCTCTCCAAGAAGTGTGCTAAGCGACTTACTCAATTTTTATCCTCTTCCTCTCTCCTCCAAAACCAACAGACAACACACAACCAACTCAAATCATTGAACCAAGCAAGGAATTTTTGATATTTAATAGAACAACTCTAATTTATATTTTCTGATATAATGATTTGGAATGTTCTTTACGTAACTAAAACAACCCGTAACGTGAAAAGCATGTATCTGCGAGCACGCTGGAATCCATGTCATCAGCATAATTCATCGTCCATGTTTTTACACACCAATGACAGGAACCAATTACAAAGCAAGATTGTAATATTATGTTGAAAATTAATTACAGTCTATAGTTATATTGCTCATTAAAAATGTCCTACCGCAATCACACATCCTAAGTTATTCTTAACAAATGGCATCAAAGTAGAATGGCCGGGGTGTAACCTTTGATATTAATACCTATACACCATTCTAGCATACAGAAACACAAATATTTTGATTGACTAAGGGACAGAAATTGGCTCATTTGTTACTCAAAATAGCTGAGGAGGCTTGGTACATCACATGCAACAGCGCATGAAGGAAACGCTAATTCTAAGTAAATTTGATTATCGCCAAGAATTCCATTCATTTGAAGGAAACTTAGACATTCAAGATCACAGTGAGAAAAAATTATTGTTATTTACTAAGTTGAGATGTAAGTTTGTACAACTCCGAAATGGCTGGGGCATTTAGTAATCATGAGCCGTACAAATGGTCTCACATGCACAACATTTTACTCTTTTTTGAACGACCGGAACCATGACAACGATAGGTGGTGCGCGAAAATGTGTAAAAACAACGCAAAGGCTGTTTTCCTCGAGTTAGAAACCCAGAGTTTATATCGTTCGTGATACTATTTCAAGTAATTCCAGAAAGGTTTGAGTATTGACAGGAAGAGTAAAGATACAAATCTTTAAGTTCCCACACATGGTGACCACCTGTACTGGCCGCCTGCTTGATGACAGTGTTCGAGGTGTCCTATGTTCACTAGCCAACCGACTCAGTGGCAAGTCATCTTTCAGTGCTTTGTATAAACTTCTTCATCGTAAAAATAGAAAGGTATCTTGGCTTCAGGACAAACCTGATTAATGCAACAAAACTGGGAATCCATGACTTTCTATAAGTATAAATTTTCTTATTTTTTGCCTTTTTAAGACGATGATTTTGGGTCAAAAAGGAACAAAATACACCAGAAAGTGTTGCTATTTCAACATGTATTGTTCCGCCTAGTTCTTTACTTAAAAAATACCTTCGTTTAGCAAATTATACCAGAGCGAATTATATTGCCTAACTTTTCAAAGTACGCATTAGTTGCAGAAGAAGAAAGCTCACGTTGTGGTAGTGAAAACATTATTCAACCCAAGACGTTTATCCATTGGACTTACCATACTTGTTTATGGGTGATCAATACAGTCATTTTTTGTTTGGGACAGGATAAACTTCAATAATAATTTGAATTCCAAGAAGAATAGAAACGGAACTGATTGCAAATCTATTCGCAACAACTATCAAAATTGTCAAACTTATCTTTTGTTTTTTCTAACAAGGCAAGCATCGACGCAGCTAAGGTTAAGTCAATTGATAGAAATTTCTAATCTCAAAAGTCTTGTACAAACATTTCTTTGCACATTTAATCGCTAAAGAATTATTTTGATACCGAGTACTATGAAAGAGCAGTTGTCTTGGTAAGCGATGGAATGAGGCTTGTGTAGTGACATCATTACGAGTTATAGCGCATGGAATGTCCGTTACATTTGCAAGAAACTTTATTTTTCTGTCTTGTAATGTTCCTATTCTTCTTACCGTCGAAGTGTTCCATGCTTTAGAGACCTTAGTTAGACGTACTATGGAGTTTCCAACGCTAAATTAAGCCAGTCACTCGTAGCTGGCGTAGTTTTAAGGCTAGATAAGATCTATATTAATTTCCTTGAAGAGTTGAAGTGATGCTTTGACCTTATTTTGGTTAGAGCAGCCGTCAGTACAGGCCCGTGCTTTCCTGCTAGTGTTTTCTTCCTGGAGTCAGTGGAGTGGGTATTAATTTGATAATTTCCTTGGTCATATAAACAGTCTTTACGGTGAAGTAGAAAAGAAACATTTCCTGTTTTTCTAAAGGTTGTGGGTAGAGCAAATGTGAAACTTGCACGTCTCTTTTTCAAATTTAACTGTCTCGAACGACTAGCTGGTTTGCGGCATTGGCCGGACTATGTCTCTATGATATGATTAAATACGAAGCACAGCACATCGTATAGAAAGATATAACGCAAGATATTACCAGATACGCGAGAAGCAAATCCAACTGTTCTCTGACTAGATGAATTCATATTTGGTTTAATATTCCGTTGATAATGACGAATACGAGCGGTAATTGTTGAAGTAAACTTCCAAAGCCGCAGTCAAAGCACAAAGCGGCTCGATGTACACAGTCCATATGATCAAAGAATTCGTTTTAATTCATGAGTCTTTGAATGGCTATGAAGTGCGCGCTTAGGCCTTTTCATTTCCGTTTGATGGTAAACTGCTAAGCACCGATGAGAAATCGAGCAGGAAAGCCGCTACTTGAAGAATTAAGGCCGCAGGTCGTGTTGTTTTAAGAGTGTTCTTTATAACAATGTACACGCCGTTTCAAATAAGTACACCTAACAACGTTCGGCACATCAAAGCAATCCCTTCAATCCAAACAGACCGTATTGATTTAAAGAATAGTCGTAATCGTCACACTGGTTATTATTCACAATCGCGACCAACAGTACACAATGCGAATTTAGCGCAAAGAACCAGTCTGTTGCTAACATTTGACGCTACCAAAAGCACGACGAGAATTCTCTAGTATGTGTTGTTTTGTTCCCGCCAACGATCGTTTAGGATCCACTTCAAAATTGGTGTATCCGGAAGGATACTATGACTGCGTTCTAGAGGGGCATCCAGGTGTAGCACTGTCTTCCTACGTACAGTCGAATAATATCTAAGGCACATATCTCATCATTGTCCAGTTCCGCAGACTAAATTAAAAAAATGATTAATTCGTCCGTCGACCAATCAGAAGACACGTTGATGTCGCAGCTTTTGGAGGATCGTAGGTCTATATAACAGGCGTAGCACGCGTCTGGGGACAAAAACTCTCTTACAATTATCGCATGACGGAGAACAAAAATGGCCAAGTGGTCTTTGACAAATTTTGCACGATTTATTCTGATTTCAATTTCTGTGCAAAATGTTTTAGAAACGAGTTCTAAAAAGATGTTATTGTGAGTATAGAAGTAGAACGTAACTTGAATTACAGCGTTTCCTTTACGGAGACTGATTTGTGTTTTTCTCTCGTTGTTTAGTGTCGCCTCTGTCACCATACCTCCAAGTGTAATCTGCACACGCATTAAAGGACTGTCAGCGAAACAAATGCGGTTCTGTGAGAACAATCCAGGCACCATGCAATCGATTACGGATGGCTTTCAACTCGGTCTGGAAGAATGCAAATACCAGTTTCGTAAAAGGCGGTGGAACTGTACATCTCTTGGATCGAAGCCACCATTTAGCAACCATGCAGTACGTAAGTATCAATAGCCCTATCCTCCAATTTTTATTTGGTTCAAGGCATCTTAAGCGTTGGGCCATCTTAGTCCTCGACTTGAACATTAGCAATTGATCCCCAACTAGTAGCCTAAGGATTAGTAGTATTTATTTACACAGTGGTATTCCTTGTATATATATATATATAGATAGATATAGATATATATATAGATAGATAGATGAGTCATTCAGCTAGAGTCATCCTTCCGCAGTCTCGAGGGTGTGTTTATGCTTTTCAGTGTCATTGACTCGTGCCTAGACCTAGAGTATTTTGATCCAACTGAGGGCTTTGTAAGGATTGTGTCGGCTTAACTCAATAAAACCAACTGCGTTTTCGATCTTTTGGAATAAAAGAACAATTCATGAAATCCGTTAAAAAAACCGGCGCATTGATGACTTTGTGATCTAGCTTCATCACGAAACGTCACCAGAATCTTGCAGCCGTGTGCAATATACGCGATTTTACGATGACAGAAAACACTTGGTATGTTTGACCAAATGTCAAGGAGGCTTACACACTCTTATACTTAAATATTTATCCGTTGAAACTTGACAGACAAGAATGCTGCTCGGTCATGCTATCCGTTATATTGATCTAGTCCGGCTCTTGCTTCAACATTGCTTACTAAACATACAGTGAATCGAAGATACTTGCCAAAACACATTTCATAGCTATGAATTAAATTTCTACCCTTTATATAATTTCTTGCTTTTAGAAGCTATTGTTTTTAAAATCTTTTAAGATTTTCTTTTTATTCTAAAACCTTCAGTTTTGGTGCTCAAAATTCATTAGTCGAGGCTTGGACACGGAACCTAAAAAATTCCGGACAATCACGTTCATTCACATAACTCATAACTAGAGTACAGTATTGCTGGCATTATTTATACTTAAGTGTTTAAAACGATATTCTTTACGGATTATAAGTCAATAACTTTGCTCAAATGCCGTGTAATCCAATAATCAACGAGTGATAATATGTGAAGTTCGTGAAAATAAATCCTCCATGGAAAAAGATAGGGGTTACGTGGATGGCGGGGCTTCTCTTGTGAAGGACTTACGTTAATTCAAAACTCATAGCTGTATCAGTATGTCCATGTTTTATTCTTGGAGGTTGCAATCATTTTTGTGAGAACATGGGAAGCCACATCTAAGAATGTCTTGCAATGCCTTCTTCTCTGATCTTTCCCTCAGGTCTAACTGATCGCTCACAATCCAAAATTCAACTCCAAAAGCTTGTACTCAAGGGAGTCTTTCGGTAGAGTTTTCTTTAATTTCTGAAAAGCTCATTTGGGAGAAATTAAAAGCTGTATTGTATTGATTTAGTGTTTGTCAATTTTAAAATAGTGATATTGGATACGAAAAAATGAAAATTCCTATGTAGAATATTTCACAAGTGTATCAATTCCTTTATAATCTATAGTCGGTGGATGGCTTACGGGTGGCATATTTGGGAAGACAGTTGTGTATACAGTTGTAATTAATGTTCATATGAATCTTCAAAATGAATGAGTATTGTTTTGACCTTAGCAATTCATCTTCCATTCATTTTATTGATCATACCTCGCAAGCTAAGAGCCCATTTAATATAGTGGTGTGTATTTATTTTTATACAGCTGGAACTAAGGAGTCAGCTTTTACCCATGCCATCATTTCAGCTGGAATCGCACACGCGGTTGCACTAGCTTGTACTAAGGGGAACGTCACAAAATTGAAATGCTGCGACTCTTCTTTGAAAGGAACCAAAAGCGAAGACGGATGGAGCTGGGGAGGCTGCAGTGTGAATATCAATCGAGGGATAAAGGTTGCAAATGCTTTTCTTGATGGCCAAGATCCCGGCCAGTCGGACATTGCATTAATGAACAAGCACAACAACGAAGTGGGGCGCAAGGTAAGTGATCCATGCTTTCTATAACAATACGCTCAATACACTCTGCCTAACGGAATATAACGCCTGTAATATATGTATATAATGATATAATTACTGTCCTAATAACCCAGTGACAATGGAAACTAATCTTTGAACGATTGTCTGGTCAGTTACGCTTTATCTTGCCGACATAGCTAACTTAGCACGCGAATCAGGAATTCGTTAACGGTTTTCTTGGTTTGTCGGTCATTTGGCTGCTCACAGAAGAAGGTTTTTGATGAAACGAGTACCCTAGCATGCCTGTGTGTGTGAGAGCGAGAGAGTGCGTGGATTTGATGAAAGCCATGTGAAGGCAGATCATGAAGGCAAAGAATTGACAGTCCATAGCTGTGACCAGACAGTGTTTATTAAACACACCGAGACAGCTATTGAAGGGTTAATTTGCACACCGCTAAACCACAGATCGTAATTACATCGGAAATTAGATCTCAGGGTATCTGGATTGATCTAACGCGGTTATATATCAATCTTGGCTGTTGTTAAATCCAATTTCATCCAATTTTACTCCCACGTCAGTAAATATTGTGGGACGTTATTAAAAATCAACGGTGTTTTTTTCCACGAGAAGCCTTCATTTGTGGCTTCCTTTTTTGATAGAAGCCTGCTACTAGCCGGCAAGATACGGAGAAGAAAAATCAAACAATCTGATATTTAGATAGTAAATAACTGGAAAACGAAATGAAAAGTGCTTATTGAACCCTCTTTAAGCTGTCACCACGTCTCAAGAATGCATTTGAGAAATGGCTCAAGATTCATTGAATTTTTTTTTTTTTTTTCCTCAAAAAGAACCAAACTCGTGTATGTGACAAACGCTTCCACACTCATAAAGGTCCACCGCGCTTTAATTTTACGAGGATGATGAGAGACAAAGCGTCTACAAAAGGTTCAGTCAAACGTGAATGATCTTCTCTGGATCTCGGAATGTAGTGATATTGTCTCCCAATTAAAATTTGCAAGAGTCTTGAGTCTTGTGATCGTCCTAGGCTTATTTTACGTTTCTGGAGAGAAAGAAGCCTTAATGAACAGGCTAGTTATGAAAGCTAGTCATTTTTCCAAGGGTCTTGCGCATGTGAAACGTCTTATACCGCTACTTCTCCGCGGCATCTTACACAGAATTCTTTTTTGGTGAACTCTTGTTTTGTTATTGTTCTTGGAACAGCGTGGGTTCCGCTGTCTTAATATATACCAAAAGAATCAATCAAAACAAACGGCTTAGAAGAGAAGATGTGGGTTATTTTAATTCAGTAGCTTTCTGTATCTTTTACAATAAACGAGTTTTTGATGAACTGCCTTACAAGGAATTAAAATCGTGGGTTATTTACGTTAAGTCCGCTCAATGATAAACATGGGAGTTAAAAATAGCCAATAGCAGAGGATTATAACCATTTAGCTAGGAATTTTATTAAGAAATTTCATTTTGTTATATGAGCGCACGACAGGAGCGCCAGCCCAAAGTTCTTATTTCAGACACTACTGGATCATCGACAACTCGGTTACGACACATGTTCTATAGCCAAAAGAACAAAATGTATGGAATTGCACAGTGCCGTGTGCCCTTGGACTTGTAATCGTTATTCGCCCTTGAGTTAAATAACAATAAAAAAGTGCTTGATAACATAAAGCGATTGATTGCGATAAGGTTACATTTTATATGTGATCTTGAGTGGTAACAATAGTGAACTCTCCGAAACTGCCCGCCCATCTGAAGACACTTGTCATTGGATGAATGCATGGATCAATGCTTTACCAGATCAGTAATATTCATTAAGTCGATAGCCTCTCAGACTGGCTTAGTATTTGAAAAATCATTTAGATGCACGCCCATAAATGATGAACCCCTGTATATATATATATTAGTATGAGTGTGAGTATATTTAACAAGTATACCCGGAGCCCGATTCCAGGGCCCGAATGGGCTACGAGTCAATAGCTCATGAGGGCGAGAGGTCTAATTGTTTTATTATTAAATAAAAAAATAAAGAAAACCTAGAACATTTGGCAAAAACCTCGGCAAAATACTATGCAGTCATTTTGATTTGGCTAGTAGGCTATCACTAATAGACCTGTAGTAGCCTAGCCAATCAGGATGGAGAGAGATAGAGTGGAAGGGGGTAGCAGTGAAGTCTGTATAGCTCTTCTCTTGCTTTTTTTTTCACTAAGGATTGCAGTTTCATTAGGACTATAATTTATATTTAAAGTAAACTAAAGTTCTTTTATGTGTTCATTCTCGTACCAATTTTCCTTTGTTTACAGTATTTTCCGTCTCATTCACCATGTTCTCCTATTCATAATACTGATAGGCTTACAAATAGATTTTGAGTGCGATGTTTAGTATTTCAACCAAAAGTCAAAGGTTTCCAGTAGTGATGTTCTTATGATTTGATCATATCATGAATGTTCCATGTGCCGGAGTGTTTAATCCCTTTCGAACTGTGACTTCTGATATTAGAGCTGAATCATTGTTTTCATCACAATATAAGTCGTACTGCATAGGCTCCCACAGACGTGTTCTCAGAATAGTGTGTCTATACTCTCAGTCTAGTAGTTAGTTGTGCTCAATGTCCACGATGCAAATATAAACTGAGCTTTACTTCTAGAAGTAATAAAAAAGCCCAAAAAGCCAAAAGCATCCCGTTGCGAATGAAATTAAATCACGCGAGCTCAGCATGTGTTTCGGGGTGTTCATAATTAAACTTTGTCGGGCTAAAATTACAAAGATAAGTTCTGCTGCCGAGCCTTAAATGTTGTTAATAAAGCAAGGAAAAGTTTCATTCACAATGAGATATCTCTGCGGTTCCGACACACCGCGTAGAATAGGAAACCTTGCTGAGCAAATATGTCACGTTTCAACACTCCTCTGCTCAATAGAGAGCATTTAAGTCCCGGATCATAAAAAGGGACATCTGTCATTATTTGACGATTATAAAAACATCTAAAACGAAAGCAATTCAGAATTAATAGTTTGAAACAGCTTGATTGGACTGAGACTAGCTATGAAGCTATGAATTAGGATGGTGCTGTTTTTGCAGTGCGAAACCCATTTGGGCTAAAAATAGTTAACTTTATCACATTGTATCCAATATTGTTTTCCTGATTATACATTTCTATAAAAATAAATAAATAAATAAATAAATAAATAAATAGATAGATAAATAGATAAATAGATAAATAGATAAATAAATAAATAAATAAGAAAGGAAGTAAGTAAGTAAGTAAATAAAAACTTTTAGAGTTAACATAAGTAAATGAAGTGATTTAAGATAGGACCTCAAGTCTGAGAGTTTTCGTTGGTCACTTGTATTACCTGAGAAACAAGAGAATGACAAGAAGTGTGGCGTCGTAGTATCGCAACAGACTGGACAAGTCAAACCATCACTACCCCATGCAAGCACCAGCTGCTCCTAACCAGTATTGTCCAGGAACATCTTGAATGACCCAGAACGATCGACTGCAAGGCATGGCGTTTGTAGCGTCTAAACTGGAGAAAATGACAAAAGATCTAGATGGCATATCATACCATGGCATACTACCTCACCAGATTCAACGAAAGATTCTTTTCGTGGGCTAGATTAATGCAACTTCGTTCATGATTATGTATGCTGATGGCTAAGTCAAACATTGATCTTCGTCGATGGGGAATGCAAACTTTTCCCCTTATGGGATACTTATAGTCAGGTTCTTTAACTATCTCAGTGGCCATACGATATGTCGTAGTTGTGTTAAATTTTAAACCTAAAGTAAAGTGTGAAGAATTTTTTCCTTGCAAACCTTATGGAAAAGGTTTCATTGAATTCCAACTTATTTTTAAGTAGGCACTTATATTTTTAGTTTAAGATAAGTTGTTGTATAGATTAGCTAAATTAACTTTTTTTGAGGAGTGGTGGTATACGATCGTTTCATAACCGCAAGATGCTTTTTCGATATATTTCTTTAGAACAATTCGGTTTCTGAGAGTGTATATAAGCAGAGAGCTCGATTGTAATATTTTATTGGCATTACAACTGAACTCAGATATTTCTAGAATTTTGGGTCTAGTGATATTCATACAGAAAATTTTCTTGCCATTATAGGAAGGCTGTCTATCAATTTGGCTATTTATGATGAGTCGTGTACATTTAACGAATAACTCTTGTTACAGCGACTCATAATAATCAAAAAGAAATATGACATGCGACTTCACAGCTTAGTTTTTACTTAAGAGCCCGGCCTTTCTTTTACTAAATTTGACAAAACCAATGTCGAAGTTTTTTACCGGGAAAAGTCATCTCAAAGCTAATAGCAATCGTAAAATAACGCTCTAAAAACGAATATTTTACGTATGACGCGATTTTTAATTTGCAATTCTTTTCTATTAGCTTTTTTATTCCAAAGTATCATTGTTTTAAGATTTCCAAAACACTTTCTGTAGGTAATAAGGAGTAACTTGGACTTACAATGCAAATGCCACGGCCCATCTGGATCGTGCAACATGCGCACCTGCTGGAAATGGGTGCCTTTATTTCGCACAATTGGAGATATGTTGAAAGACGTTTACGCAGATAACAAAGCGAATGTTCAGGTCGAGGTAGTGTCCAAAGGCTCGTCTGCAGGGCAAGTGCCTGCCTACCTCGTTCTGAGGAAGAATAGGAACGATAAACCTGATGTGGAACGCAATCTGGTGTGGCTGAAGCCTTCGCCTAGCTACTGTGACAAAATTGAATCACTAGGAGTTGCTGGGACCGTTGGAAGACGATGCAACAAAGAACAAGGCTCGCAGCAAGAGGATAGTTGCGGTGTTCTCTGCTGTGGACGTGGCTATAACGTTAGGGAAACTGTACGGCATTGGAAGTGTCATTGTAAATTCTATTGGTGTTGTGAAGTCAGATGCAAATCCTGTTCGCAAAAGCAAAAAGTACACAGTTGCCAGTAGAATGAATCATGTTGCACGTGGAGCTGTGTCAACTCACGGTAGCTTAAAGAATGGTCTAGACAACATGGACTATTTACTCTTTGAGCTGGTGATACCGGACTCGAATGATGGAGTAGTAAGACATAAGGATTTGAATGATGGAGTGGTTAGACACATGGATTCTCTATTTATTATTGAACCTATATGTTTCCCTCCAGATTAAAAGACTGTTTTAAGAAATACAACTACGAGTCCAAGAACACAAGGCTATTTTTCATTTTTTTCAAAATCATTTTTTATATATCTTTGAGTTAGTTTCACGAGTATGCACAATCTTCTTGACACCTGCACATAACGATTGTAAACACAAATTCAATGAGTTCCTGGGTAAATTTTATGCTTTTAATAACGGGTCAAAAATTATTTAGTTTCACTAGCTTTATACAACTCGTAATGATTTGTGCTTTTGAGGGAAGAGACGACTTGTTAAAACATGTACAAAAACGGATGAGAGAACAAAGTTGTTGAAACTCTTCTCATCTCTCGCAGGTGCAAAGCATCATGGGTCATAACTTGGTGTGGGCAAATTAAGGATCGTACAATACTACTCTATTCAAAAGAAGGTTAATTTCAAAACAGAATTGCGCATAGTGTTGAAACTAACTTTAAGGTAGCTGGTGTGAGAGCAGTACAATGTGACAAGAAATTTTTCAGTGAAAAGCCTGATAAAAATAAGTACAAGGAATATAGATTATAAGGCAGCAACTGTATTATAGTGAGTAGCGAGTATTTTTTGATAGTTATTGTTTAGATTGGCAGATGTATTTATATGTATTATCTTTAATTGTATTTATGAAAGTTATTTCAGTTGTAAGTTGATTTGACGAATAACTTTAATCTTACTTAGGTCGAATTTCTTTGCATGCTCTCTACATTCCATTTTGATTGGCAATTTGTAAATATTATTATTCAACGAATTAATTGGCTTAGCTTTTATCGATCGTTTTCAATCATCTGAAGCGAGCCACACACTTTTAATACATAGTTATTTATTTCATCAGTACTTAGAATGTTGTCTTAACATGACCCAAAGCAGCTTTTTATTGTATTTATATCAGTTTATGCATGTAATGTTAGTTATAATGTATGGCCTATATGACAAATTATTTATTCGTCCCGCGACGCACACCCGTAAATTTCATTCCAGCCTGACTTGGACGCAAAGGTTTGGTTATTAAAGTTGTCGCAAGGAAATGGACTCTAAATAAGTAACGTTTGTGTGAGAGTCCAAGCATTGTTTTTATGATACTGATAAAGCACCCATGTTATATAAAACAATAAAGTAAAGACACAGCTATTTGTAGTCTTCAGTCTTGTATGACTTCATGAAGAGAGCGTTTGCCAACATTAATATGATATCAGATTATGGGTTTGTTTCCATTCTCTGCTGCACAGCAAAGGCATCACGTGGTGCTAGAATGTTGGCTGAGAGAACGAGCGACTCCTGTTCAAGGAACTTATGGTAATATATCTAATCGCAGCATGAGCTGGCTTTGACCATGATGCTTATAACCAGTTTACACGTAACCATGCAAGATCGCTATTCATCTCTCATGACCAGATATTGCTAACTCAGTACACTAGTCATCCAGTAAGACCCAACTCATGAATCATTTTATATGCATGTTATTCAAATTTACATTGTTCTAATTTCTTGTTTGTAGCTTCTTTGTTAAGATCATCTGTTCGCATACGTGGTTAACTCGTTCATCCAACTGTCATTATTAATGTACCCAGAATAACACTTTCTACATTATTTTTTCTTTTTCCACTTCTGCTATCCTATCCAACGGCTTTCTCTTTTAAAGTACAAATTTTTCAGACCTTCTTTCTTCTTTCCTTCCTCTTAATTCAAGATACATATTTACCAAGATCTGTGGTCACTCTTTCTTCCTCTTTCATTCACATTCAAGAAATCCTATGAACACACTTTCCCTTGACAATTAACACATACTAAGATACAGTTAACAATTTCTGTGTCTTCCTCTTTCATTCAATTTACGAAGCTCTATGAACACCATATTTGCCTCTTCCACCGTTCTCACAAACTAAGATACACAATAAACAATAAACAAAGCAACGACATGAAGCTCTGTCAGTACACTTGCCTCTTTTACCGTTTTCACAGACAGATACACATTTACCGAAGTTATTGGCTACTTGTTTTACCTCTCTTACTTCTTTAATCTTGAGATTTAACCATCCCAGATGAAGACAATCGTTTTCCATCATTATAATCACATTCAAGAACTGTAACTACTCTTTCCAATATTTTGCAGCCACTTCTAATTTAACTTAAAGACTATGTTCACCCACAATTTCTTTTCTTCATATATAAGAAGAAATTTTTATTTACCACTCATTCTTTTAAAGACACATCACGTTTTGTAACCTTTTCACTTTCTTTGGTGCGTTAATCACGCTTTTATCATCAGACGCGCTAGTCACGCTCTATTTATCCTGTCACGCACTCATCCTAGGTACTGAACAATAGCTTGGTGCTGGAATGCAAGTGTCATGGGACATCCAGTCTGTGTAACGTACGCACATGCTGGAAACGATTACCATCGTTTCGAACCGTGGGCCATCGCCTTCATGTCACGTATTCCTCACACAGCGTCATGGTCAAAAAAGCAGTGAGTTCCTCTTTGGTGTTAGTAAGCGACAATTATAGAAAACCAAAGAAGACAGAAATTGTGTACCTTAGGGAGTCACCAAATTACTGCGAACGAAATTTGACGAGAGGACTGCTTGGTACTAAAGGACGACTGTGCATCAAGGACACCAGCGATCGAGAGGCTGATGTATGTGACATCATGTGCTGTGGGCGTGGCTACGACACACGTATTGTCACCAGGAAATGGAAATGTAATTGTAAGTTTCACTGGTGCTGCTATGTCAAGTGCAAGTCCTGTTCAGAGAGGGCCATTCTGCACACGTGTAAATAAACGATGCTCGCTCGTTGATGCAAAAACTGTTCGACGAAGGCTGGTGTATGTAGTCGCCAAACGTCAAACTCCAGTCAAGTATAAAAATATGATAATTGTGTGTTAAATTATAAAACTATTGTGCAATGACAATTAGAAGGCTTAATTATAGAAGAAATGTGTGCACAAAATAGACACGGCGTATATGGACGATGCATCATCAGTTGTATCTTTAAACCAAACTGCTCAAACACAGTGTTACATCGGTCAGATGAGGCTCAATAACGTCGCTATAGAATTTCAAGTACTAAAATAGCAGAGAAATATCGATTGTGTCCTTGGGTAGATAGGCTCCCCTTTATAGCTTGCTCTGCGAATTTGGGCCCATAATGTAAAGGATTATAGGTACATGTAAAAGGTGAAGAGCAGTGTAATGCAGTGGCACTGAATCCAAAGGAGGTAGAAGGAAGGAGAGAGTGGTACATTAATTTTGGGTGTAATATTTTCCAGAGGGAAAACGTTCCACCCAAAATCAAGGTCGGTACCACTCTCTCCTTCTCCCTTCTATCTCCTCCATTTCTAAGAGTAACTAAGAAACCACGCCTCAACAATTTCACATAGTTCTAGGTGGTCAACAAGTGGGTAGTCACAAAATATACAAAGCACAGTTTACAAAGTGCTAAGGACAGAAAAGTATTGTCATAATACATTTGCATGGGATTCATTTCATCGCTGTAATGTTGTCTCTCAGTATCATTGTAAATTGGCATAAATATGTTGATAATGTAATAAACAGTCAGATAGTAGCATGGTTGAACTAAAAAACTTGGTCTTTTCAAATAAGCCGAATATTGTTTGTATATCCAGTGGTAATCCATCTCTACATCAAGACAAGAAAACACATACAGGTATGAAAACCTACTGGTAGTGTATATTGAGGTGCATTAGCTATTATCATATGACTTATGGCTTGAAATGTTCAAGAGACTCTTCTTACTGACCAATCTATTGCTTTCTCATCACTATACTCAGATGATAATATTAATGTCTATTAATATCATCTAGATTGTACCATGATGTTAATATTAATATCTATCTAGATTATACCATGATGTTAATATTAATATCTATTAATATTTAGAAAATAGATCACATTCTAAGATGATAACATTAATATCTATATTGAAAATATCTTATCTTTATACCAAAATGATAATATGTAATGTTTACAACATGAGCAGCCGTGTTGTATCAGAAGTTACAACACGAGCCGAAGGCGAATGATTGTAACTCTGATACAACACGGATGCGAATGTTGTAAACATTACTTACTTAAACAACGTCTAGGTGTATGCTCTCATATTCTACTGATTTTTTTCGAAATGAATC
The DNA here is from genome assembly GCA_015163945.2 of Stichodactyla helianthus. NCBI lineage: Eukaryota > Metazoa > Cnidaria > Anthozoa > Actiniaria > Stichodactylidae > Stichodactyla > Stichodactyla helianthus. The sequence continues at coordinate 17 of WUAP02123915.1, read as the reverse complement.
AAGTTTGGCTGAGAAAA
>WUAP02123904.1:0-15483 GCA_015163945.2 Stichodactyla helianthus | reverse complement strand
CAATGTACGAACTCTTTTTGCCATTTATACCACGTGACGGCTAGGGGTCAATCGGTGGATTAGTATCCACGAGTTAGTCAAAGGGTTGGTTTGATTTTCCAAGCGATTAATTTTCCACTTCACTATCTTCAATGCTATCATTTCGGAGTTTGGAGCATGTATGGCTCAAAATAATATGACTCAAGAGCAGCCGCCATAACCCAGAGTGGTAGTTATAAAAACCTCTTCGGAAGCCATCTCTCGGACGGAATTACGTCACGAAAATGCGGCCTGGCTGCTGAGTACTGTTCAAAATGGCGGCAACGATGTTCGAATTTGGAGACGAATTTCACAAGGAAAACCTGTACCGGTACTTTAGAAGCTGAAACTTCGGTGAGTGGCTAAACTTACTGCAAGGGTTAATTGTTGGCGTTGACAAAAAATATAAGTTTATTGGAGTGACCTTCTCCGTTATATTTCTAAGAAAGAGATTCAGTCAAAAGAACAAGTCATGTCAACGACAAAGGAACTTTTTACGCAATCATGCCTTGAATTCCACTGATGATTTGACGATGTTCTCAAATTATGGCATCGGCATCTAAAACACCGAGGGTCAAGAACAGAAGTCTGGAAATATTCAGGCACTTTTACGATTGTCATTTTAAATAAGTAAATTATACAACGTTCTTAAGAAGCTGTCCAAGTAAAATTCAGTAGTATAGAAGTTAAGGGTACGAGCGTAAATTTTTTTAATTTTCGCTCTTACAATCAACATCAATACTATTTCCATTTTATGGAAATTTTTCAATGATTCCACAAAATTTTACAATCTATGTTTCCAAATTCTTGAAAACTATATGGAATCATAATACTGCTTCATGAGGGGGGTATTAATGCATGATTCCACACAAAAGCAATGCGGTGGTCTGAGTAGCGTGATTTCATAGCGTGATATTTTTGGAAAAACCAGAAAAAATGAGCATAGCGTGGCTTTCTCGGAAACAGGAAGTTATAAGATGGGATTTTCCCCTAATTTTAAATACAGTTTTTGAACCAATCAGCTCACATTTTTACTTCACAATTGTGAAATTTTTCAGTGAAAATTTTTTTACTTGTGACGCCTAAATTGAAGGGCATAGGTTTATCAAGCGTGATCTCTTCGCGTGACGTCATTATCAGGTTTTTATTTTTTTGAAACATTACATTTTATTACAAGTCGGCCTCCATACATTTTATAATTTTCTGGAAATGCAAAAACGGGGTAAAAAAGCAATGGATTCATGAGTTGGCCTCATGGCGTGGTAGCAACTTAAAAATATAATCTTATTCAATATATGAACAATGAAATAGCTAAATTAATGAAGGAATCGATGGTTCTTTTACTTAAAATAAAACGAATTGACGCGAAATATAAAAGGCTTGACTTTAGTGTTATGCTCAGCTAATGCAATTATTCACAATGAACTCAAGGATGTGGATCAGATTTTTTGTCCGCTTTGTGATAACAAAATCGGTGAAAGCAACTCATATAACTTGAACCATGTTGTGAAAATATTCAACTTGAGGAAAAACATGATGAGGTTGCTTGTGAAAATGTGGCTCAGTAGACAGATATTCAATTTTCTCTCACGGGGTCAGCTTGAGAGCTTAAATCTCGATAAGATCTTCTTACCTTTTACATCTTATTACCATGCTTAGAGGTTTTTTGGTAACTTAATTTTTGCCATTATTGCTCGAATGCTGTGTGGAAATCATCTTAATTAATAAAGATCGCAAAAGGATGATTAATATTAACTTTTTATTAACAATGATCTTAAAAATGCTGAAAATAGAAGTTAAACTACCAATTTCAAGAATCTCTAAAACAATAAAGTATTATTATTCCTGGTTTAAACAGTTGAATAAATAAATCAGCTCTGACATTAAAAAGATTATTCGGAGATAAACTTTCTGGAACTGATTATCCCATTTGTCCACCAAACGACATGTATCAATCATGTCATCAAGTACTTTTAACTGAGTAAAATAATCTTGATTGTCGAAAAATCAACATAACTCGATCTTCTTTTTATAATCTTTAATCTCACCAAATATCTTAAGAATACCAGAGCCTGAAATAACTCCTAATGTAATTGGGTTTCAAGTCACTGAGCCTGTAATAGTTCCAGAAATAACAAGAGAGAGTGAAGCTGAATTTACAGCAAGGGTTTTTGCTTGAAATACTTGAATGCATTTTTATAACACCAATAATTGTGATGATAAAACGAGTACAAAGCCGTTATTTCTGATAATTGATTTTTATCAATGGTTTGATCAATATGGTTGAATTGATATATTGAAGTTGTCCTCTTTTTCATATATATTATTTAGATATTACTTTAACTAATTAATCTGGGCTTGATGAGATAATCAACTATTCTCAATTTCATTGTCCATTTTGACGGATGAGTTAACCAGTATACAGAAATATGGGCGTTATTTTTATAGAAAACTTCAAAACTGTGATTGAAATTAGAACCTATATATTCGGAAAACACGTTAAACCAATCATTTGATCCTCTAAGAATTAATATATCCAGAATAACAATATCGTCTAGACTTGTGATACCTTGATATCTTAAAATAACATTAAGAATCTGCTGCTCAACTGCAGGTTATTCTGCTTTATAAGATTCACTGATTTTGAACTGTATCATTTCTTACTTTGATAATTGATGCATGTATGTCTTGTTTAATTGTTTGTTGCATTTAAGATAAAGCGTTGTTTACCGTGTTAAGAATCATCACTTTTTAAGGTTGTCAATTTTTGATCAAATTCTGTGTTATGGTAGATGAGCTCATGAATTAATTTTTATGTTTTTCATACTCTGAGAAGCTCATAATATTGATTGGTTATATTATTCAGTATATATACCATTAAGTTTTTGATAGACAATAAGTCTTTTAAAATCATCTGAGGTATGTGATATTGTCTTGTTTGCCACCCCAATTTTTGAAACAGAATAATGGCTTAATAATTCAAGAGTTTTTACTTTATATGCAGAATTGAATCTATATTCACTTTCACCAGCTAGATTTGATATTTTCAGCTGATGTATATTTGAATTTGTGTATTTACTCAACAATAAGGTCAATCTTCTATTTTTTTGATCCGATGTAAGAAATTGTAATTAAATTAAAATTACTTAATTGTTGATCACCGTAGAAATTAATAAACACCAAAACCATACCTACCTGATTTGACTGGTCATCAATGGTGGATTTCCGCGTAAACAACTGAGCCCGGTTGTTCAAAGCCCGATTAAAGCTAATCCTGGTTTAACTCTTAACAAAACCTATAGAGTTAACCCAGGATTAGAACTAATCAGGCTTTGAACAACCGGGCCCTGCTCATCCTCACTCTCTCAGTGGGCAAAAATAGTCCACGGAGCCTGCATTCTTCCTAGTCCGGGATACACGATGCAGGTGATGCGCGATACATAGCGCGAGAGATTTTTAGACGGATTTTCAAAAACGGGTTGCTGCTCAGCAAAAGAAAAACCTCAAGAAACAAGCTAAATGTATTTTTTAAGTATTTTGACCAGTGGTATATCAAAAGTCATTACTATACAATGCTGTAGGGTAGATACAGAGTATAATGTTGCGCACAATAGTTGTACCGTGTATCTCGCGTTAACTCGGAATCTCGGATTGCGTAACAAATTGACATTGAAGATCATATTGGAGAAAAAGATAAACTTTTACATTGCATCAGAATTCATCCATTATCAACCTAGGGATACAAGCGCACGTGGATTCAAGAGATTGTGTCCCACACGTCACTCACGTAGGCGAACTAATAGCGACGCGTATCTTTAATATCGGTGCTACAGTAACGAAAATCCTGGTATCAGTTAATGCGTCTTCCAATATGCGCAAGAATATTCACTAAGAATCTTCTTGACAAAGAAATGCAACACATAAATCTTCTATTTATTGTTATTTTAAAGTCGGATTGAATCTCTTTTTTACATAAGCGGATCAGATGCCTTCAGGGCGAACCTTTAACCAGTTGCAGTAATGTATAATTCGTAGCCTGCATTGCCGGCGAGAAAAGTTGACAACATAGCTACGCGAGAAAATTTTAAACTAAAAAATTGCATCTGCACTTCTTAATTTGATGACAAGGAAAGAGTAGAAACACCTGCCTTGCAATTTCAAATAAGTGCGCACGTCTGACAACGCTTGCACCAATCCCAAGTCTTCGCAGCCATGAATCATCTATAAGATATGCAAACAAGAATAGCAATAATTATGTTGTTGGCCTTTATAAAAAGAGACAGGTGATATTTTGTTGTAAAAACCTTGCAGGCTTGTATGTGACATTAACTGTCAATGGGGTAGAACTCAAGATTCCAGACTATAAAAATATTCGGTTTTAAGTAAATCGGCACTGCAACCCGACTCAACCAGACGTTTCAGGAGCTGTTGGTTAAACAGTCTATTCATCAAGACAAACTAACCAGTAGTTTAAAAAGAAATACAATTTTCTAATTAAATACCCTGAGCTTTTAAATAGCAGTGAACAGCCAATCTAAAAACAAGAAACGATGTTGTTTTTAAAAACAATATTAGAGCTCACTGTCGTCTACAGACTATGGCATTAAAATCATCTTAGTAAATGCTATATATTTAGGACTAAAGTTCTTCGTTTGCTGCATCTTCTGTCTTAAGCTGGAGTTTCTGAGCCCACAAGCATGCGCACGCATAATTTCCACCGAATTACCATGGTAACCTTCGGAATTTTACTGAAAAAGATTGAACAACCATACATGTTTTGAACTTTAAGACATATGAGGTAAAAACCTCAAATTTTGCACGGGACCCTATACTTTTTATGTGCTTATTTGAAAAAGCTAATCTGTCATATCAAAATTTTTCAAAACTTTAGCTAACGAGATTTTTGCTTCCAAAACTTATAAACACCCACCCATTCAAGCTTGATTATCTCAAAAAGTAGTTCGGGATACCCCTGTTTTCTGTTCATATTTAAAATCAGCATTAAATTTCTGTTAAAAAAGATGCTATTTTAAAAAAAGTTAAATATAAAATCCAATAGTAGCCAGTCATCTTAATGAGAAACTATATATAGAAAGATCGCCTTCAGGGGGTGATCTTGGTTTGAGGTGGGGCAAACGCGAAGAAACTCCACATTGCCAGATTTCATACCGTGAGAGACTGGGACTCACATTCAAGAAATGCATGTGTAAACGACCACGTTTGTTCTTTTCTTTTCTGTTGTCAGTATGACTGACAGTTATCATTAACACTCGGCTTTATACCTTGTTTTTTAAGCAGCTTTTGTCCACAAAGTTCTCACTTTAAATGTCGACTTTTTCAGCTTGTTCGCATAGGTTGCTACTTCATGTATGGTTCTTATATCGTTCCTTTATTGTGTTTACAGCAAAGAGCGACTTACATGAAGTACTGCCTGTCCTGTTTGAGTCCCAGTCTCTCACGGTATGAAATCCGGCAATAGTAAACAATCCTAACCAAGCAAGACAGGATGAAAATCTCCCCTGCTTCTAAAAAAAACTTCTGGTCATTGTACTGACGAAAAAAATAGAAATCCTTTTTCCAAAAACCTTTTTCCCTAGCTTATTATATCTAACGTATGAATGCTGTAGAACCCAACTATTAGCGATGCATTGCAGGGGATATTCCCTCTAATAAGATATAAGTAAAAGTTTACCTTCTTGCTTGGGTTGGTTGTCTAGGTTATCAAGGTCAACGCACTTCACGTGGTGAGGGTGATGAGGAGAGTCACAAACACGCATGCGCGCTGCGACAGCTGTGCTCCTCGGCCTGTCGTCTATGAAACTGCCTTACATGAACGTAATATAATAGCAATCTAAGGGAAATTTGTAAGAAAAGATCAAAAGAGAGTTTTTCTCGAAAAGTATTTGATGATTTAAAAACTACTTGGATTGCAGTCAGGCATCTTTATAAAACATAAAAATATAAGAAGTTGACACTGACCTAAAAATTAAAAATTGGACGTTTCGATTTCGTCTGAAATCTTCATCAGCAGATGTAAAATGTAAATGGAGTCCTTGTGCTACTGTATTTGATGATTTGGATCATAATTTATAATTTTGCATTCACAAAATCAAGGAAAAATGGTTGTTTTGGGATCTATAATTTTCATAGCATTAATTAGCAGCTTATAATTACAAAAAGGAAAGAGATCTCTAAATATTCAAATTGTATAATCAATAAACAATAATACACGTTAATTAATGGTTTGAAATAAAAAACAAAAAAAACAATAATCAAAATTCAATAAAACACACCATAAAAGAATTGGGTAGAAAATAGAAATAAAGCAGTTGTAATTAGCAGGGATTTTGTTTGTTTTTAAATGCGCTTTTCTTTCGGCGTCTACTTTTCTAACTTGATATTGCGCTGCAAGAGAAGCCATTCAAGTGTTGAGTCAAGCGAAAAAACAAAATGAAACCATTGGTTAATACACTGCTTACGTCATGCATTATCACAGGTGTTCAAACTGAGCTAATCAAAATAGATACATACAATTGTAATACAGCTCAGAAAATATATCCAAAAAAGATTTTATTTTTGATGGGGAGTTGGCGCATTGGTTTGTGAAATGATGCGCAAGCAGAAGGCTATCTTCATAAGCAAATGCACTGATTTTTTGGGCTATGACTCTGATTTACGCAGTTGATTTGGTCACAGAAATTCACGTTTTTCCGTGGGTAACCATGAATGCCACGAAATTAGCTAAGAACCTAGATTATCCCAAACACTGGTTATATTCAACCAACTTCACTTCAACTGCGTTGTTTTCGAATTCAATAGCATAACACCAGTACAAAACAACTCTGGATGCTCTACCGTTTACTGTATGCTAGGTATTTTCTCCCAGAGCATCGGGCTTTTCCATGGGTAACAGCCTGCGCTAAGACAAGCATGATTTAAAACCTTGTCATAAGAGATACCAAACATTTTTTTGGTTTGTAACAATACCGTAAAGAAAGACAACAACGTGGAGCTGGTTCATGTCTCTATGGGGTCGGGTATGCAAAGGAATCATCTCACCGATCCAAAAGTCAGTACATGAGTTTGCATTTATTCCTTTTAGTTCGAGTTAACTCTCCTGTCAACCGTTGCATACTCGCACAAGTAAATTAGGACCACGAAGTGTGTTCGTTAACACTTAGAATAGTGGAAGTAAAGAAGTTAGGAATAGTTAATTTGCGTCCTAGGGACACAAAGATTCACATTAAAATGACACAATACCAGCTGCAAGCCCCTGCACATTCATTATTAATATGTCAGAACATAAACCCTGAAAAATTCGAGCGAAATTTTCTCTCGCATAAATTTTCCCTTATATTAGGTTAAGGACTGGCGCTTCACCTAATCCTCAACGGGAAAAACTACCGCAGCTTCTAGGGATCGGCAGTGTTGTGTTTTTGTGGTAAAGGGCGCGGCCTGGAAAGACTTTAAGTTTAGTTATATGGACTGTTTTAAGTATGATTTCACAACAACAAATCCCTTATCGCGTCGCAGTAGATGCAGAAGGAACATAAATATTGCAAAACTTCCTTCGTTTCTGACAGAAAAGAGAATATATTTACATTCAACAGGATTGAAGAGCATCATGAAATCAAAGGAACACACAGAAATGGTCCAAAAGCGCTGAAAATGGTTATTTGATCTCGAAAAGGGAAATGGAACTTAGGAAACAATGTTTGCCAATTCCGTGCGCTTCCCGCTACCAGGAAATAGAAGTCTGGTTTTGGATATATACACTAGTTTAAGCTTCCTTTTGTGTATGTTTAATTCGTAATTTTAATATCAAAATCTCGAAGACACTTTGGTTTGGTTTTGCAGTGTTAGGAAATTTGACTTCCAGAAATGGAAAAATATATTCACACAAGATGTTAAGGGGGAAAAAAAAGCGCTGACGAGACGGTAAAGGGATGGACAATCATTTCGTGTTCAGTACCACGAAGGAATGACCTCATCTTTACCAAACGAACGACAAAACAAACTTTCATTGAGTACGATAACACCTTTAAGTTCAGCTTCACTTATCATAGACAATACTTCCGGAACCACTCACTTATACCCTGATTTAACCGAGCTTTTCTAATTCGAACACAATTTTTGTCAAATAATAACAATCGTTAGTTCTACCAAGGGGCTTGCAATGTCAAATAAATGGCATAATTGGTGCCAATATTACAAACCCTTAACATTTGAGCATGGTTAACGCAATCAACCGTAGTCGTGGTTTCCAGTTTTCGAGGTTTGCTGTGTATGGGTCAGTGGTGAAGCGGATAAAACTGACTCTGCATCGAATACGACTCGCATTCAACGCAAACGCCTCCGAGTTTTATCTTGGAATTATCGCGCTCGCGTCTTGCCTCCGTAAATCTAAGAAAAAACTTTTTTTCCCATATTATATATATATATATAAAACAAACTCGGAAACTTTAAATCAGGTTCTTTGAGGAAGGAAAATTGAGGATATCTGAGAGTCTTCCGGTCCGCAAAGCGGGACTATTCGAATAGTCAAGACAGGTGAACCATATGGGAGAGATTTTGTATTCAAATTATAATGCGCATAATACGGTCCACCCAAAGAGACTAGATGTGGTCACGTGGGTAGTGCCTTACAGGTACTGTGATAGGCTGTTGGTATAATTGCTTTGTGTTGTAATTAGCATATAGTGTCAAGAAAAAGAAGGCAAAAGATGGTTCGCGCGAGCGGCGAATTCTATGGCTGGAAACGAACCCGTGCAAGACGTTAGAGGAACTTGACATTATATCAATTTCTTGATTTTAAGATTAGGCGAGGGTTAGATTTTTTTAAAGGACTATAGAACATGGCGGATATGCGTCGACCTTCGTCTGTTCCTTCAGAAGACTATTATACAAAGTCGAGAATGGCAAACGCACGAACCCGTAGCAGATCGGCTTCAATTCAAGGAGATCCAGCACCGTTGACACTGGGTAGTATCATCACATCCAACAGATCGCTATTTTTACTCTCCGAGAGGAATATATTTCGAAGATTCTGCAAGAAAATCGTAGAATCTAAAGTATCCTTTTTGGAAGCCTAAGCTTTGACTCCAAACACCGACGATGAGTTTCATGGCGTTGGCTATTTTAGTGTTACTTCATAGTTTCATATTCATACATAACACGGTTCGTTTGGTAACAGGTTGACTATGTATTGTAGTATATATTTATCACAACTAGAACCTGTTATTTTTATTTTATATCATATAATACTTGAGTTGAATTTACCGACTTTGTGAAGTTCTAGATCGCGTTATGTTCCTTAACTGAGGACAAGCCTTTTGAATATTTCATTTTGTTGACCATTCTTGTCAACTGTATTCTGCTGGCCGCAAATACTCCATTACCAAAAGACGATAAATCCGACACAAATATTCGAATAGTAAGTTCTGTATTTTAATAATTTTGATTCCCATGCTATGGTTCAGCGCTTCCTCAAAATAACAATACCATGGAAATTTTCCTAAAGTTATGTATTCTAAAAGTATCGATGCTAATGCTCAAATCATTCGTTCTTTCCAGGATAACGCCGAAATATATCTTCTAGCTATTTTTTGTCTAGAATGTGTGTTAAAAGTCATAGCGATGGGATTTGCGCTCCATCCTGGCTCATATCTGCGCAGCGGATGGAACATGCTAGACTTCACCGTGGTTGTAACTGGGTAAGTACATGGATCGATGATGCATTCATTTATTCCGATTATTTATAACCGTGCCTGACTCAACTCGTAACACAGCCTGTCTTTGCCGGCGACTTACTTTCTCTCGCATTAATAGTTCAAAGCGTCTAGGCGAGCTATTTTAGAGAATGACTGCAAATTTCGTAAGGCTCAGTAGGCTGCAATAAACTGATTCAATAAAATGTTCGTTTTTGGGGAATATGTGAAGTTATCGAAGCAGTAACATTTTGGCAGACAACTTAACGGATGAATAAGATGAATCGTTTGGCAACAGGTATCGTTCAGATGGAAATAAAAAATTGCTTACAAGAACAAAAAGAGGCACACACCTTGATTCCCAAAACAAAACCCACTGGGAAATCTCCAGCTAAAACCAAGAACTAAAATCGGCAAATTGGAACACTACCACGAGCATCTCCGGGCCCTCAAATGTTAACTTTATTAGCTTACCGGCTTAGGAGCTTACAAGAAAATACGATAGCCGTGTAGTCGTTGGTCCGTTATTGGCAAGGATAGTCCCTTTTAATCGCAAGAAGAAAGGATTCTGGGCTGTGTAGTACCAGATAAGAAGATACAAGTATGAGGCATTACCGTTCGGATTCAAAGCTTCATTCGATTGAATTTATTCGCTCTAATACAAGATAAACAAAAAGAGTTACTAGGGCATTTTTCTATACAAATGAAGATCTTCATGAGACGAGATTTTCCATCGAGGAAACAGACTGTCTTCTCGTAATACGAGAAATGAGGAATTCTTTTTTTGTCTAAAATTCTGAAGAGCAACTTTTTCCTCTGAAGTTCCACCCTGGTGTAAAATATCTTGTTAAATTATTTAACACATTCAAATAAACATACAACTTTAGTCGCGAAAGTCAAATGAGAGCCTCAAAATGTCTCCGTACTGCGTTCTAGCAATCATCTGTGAGCTGTTCGCATAGTATTTAATATGACAACCGAATGTCTGGATTTAAGAATTTTTGAAGTTAGAGTATTACTTAGAATAATGTAACATCTGAGTTGAGTGAGAGAGGAAACGACTCGTCAATCGCGAGGAATTCCTTTCCATTTGAAGTTTCTAATTTTCGCCCTTCCAAATACACTCGATTTATTACTCCAAGTGCATTATTCTTTGCTTACCACGATAGAGTAGAACATAGGCTTCGAATGCGAAAATCACTTAGGAGACTGACGTTGGAACAGGTACTTCTAAGATGCACGTGTGTATGCCAGGAATGCGCGGGGGAATTAAATCACTTTAGAAAAGAAATGTCTCCATAGAAACGAAGAGTAGGATGTATATTTAGAAGAGAGCTTATGTCTTTAGAAATAGCACAAAAACTCGTTTTCCATTAATTATAGTGCATGGCCGAGCATTGGCGGAGTCTGAAACATCTTGCTCGTGTCTGTTGTTATTTTTATACTAGTGCTTTTTTGTTTGATTTGTTGTCAGGGAACAATAAGTTTAATCGAGCCTAACGACCAAGGATCGGTTACCAGCTCGTGCGCTTTAGCTGTAGTGACTCAACTTGTCCTTTTTCCTTCAAACCACCTTTGACGAGTTTCCTTAACCACGATTTACATGTTAGCAGATGAATTATTCAACACCGTTGGGTGATTTGGCGAGTCTCAAGTCAACCACCTGTAGTAATAAATAACTGCAAATTATCATTCACAAAATAATCCCAAGTCATCTCGACACACACACAGCCGACTGCTAATTCATCATCTAAGTATTCTGACTACAAGAAAAGCCTACTGAATCGTAACTAACGACGAATTTCAGAGAGAAATTCTAAACAACAGCGAACCAAAAACTTGATAAATACGCGTAGGGTATCAAATATCTGGGTTTAATCTAGTAGTCCAATGGATCGAGTATATCTATCGTATCTTAGGGAAATAATTTTTATCCAATGATTTCATGAAATATGGAGTCGGAATAAAGATTAAATGAATTCTGTTACAAGAGAATTGATATAGAATTCTAGAGATAGTATCACCGATATAAGAATAGATGCTATTGGAATTATTTACATTACAGCAAGCAAGTGGAACTTTAACTTGAAAACAGAAAATAATAAATCAAGCAAGAAAATTGAGAAATGGACGATTTTCACTGAATAAAACTGTTTTTTGAATCTTGATTTCTTCAGCAATCCAATATTAGAAATGACGTTTTATAAAAGAATTAAGATTAGAAATGGTTAAAAAAGTCAGTGAAGACGTTAATTAGATGACTCATAGTTGTAGATTCGACATTAAAAGTATTAATAGATAAAAATTATAGTCCGTGTGTATACAAAGGAGTGATTTTTAGCATGTCGGAGGAAGTTTCAACTACAATCTATTAGAATAAATGCACTCTAATCTCGAATCCAATGATAATCAATCAAACTGAAGTAAATCTCGTATCAAATATGAACTTGCTAATTGAATAAGATTTTCTGAGAGTAGAAGTGGCAAAAATGAGGAAAGATTGTTCTGGAAAATTTAGTCCTTGAGTGATAATTTTGGATGAAATATTACAAATTATGTATAGACAAAACTAAGTTCTAGTATGCCCATTGATATAACAGGGCTTGAAATCGGGAAAAAATGACCAGACAGTTATTTAGTTTTTGGCAGAGTAAATAATTCCACTGGCATTTTATTTTCCTTTTGGCAGTTCCAAATTGTTTTCACCTGACAGTAGTAAAATTTAACCTGAATTTTGGCCATTCATAGGCTGCTATTTTGAGCTCTGTATAATTTTAAGAATGTGTGTATTAGCTGAATATACATCACAACAACTATATGTTAAGAAGCATCCAACCAGAGTCAATTCTTTCAATAGAGAAACTCGAGACTTTGTTTGCTTTACTTATTATTTAAGAAACTATTCCATACTATAATATAGAATATAAATCAGTGTCTGTGGTGTGTAGTTTACATCACAGTTGCTAAGAGATGTATTTATCAACAAAACAAAATCATAAATGCAAGTAAACGAACCTTTGCCAAATTCTAGCTCTAGACATTGACAGGTGTAAGAACTAAATTATCATACCATATCAAAAAGATGATTTTATTCCAAAATATGTTTTAATATAATAAAAATGCTCTTTAAAAATTTAAATCATTTAATGAAAATATGTCCATGTAGAATTGCATTCTTTGGCCATTCCTCGAAATTTTACAAACAATCAAGATAGTAAACATCTAAAAAGTTGCTATGTTTATAATTTTTTTAAAATACAGTAACAGAAGTAAGATGCATAACAGAAAACTAGCAGATATTACCCATGATGGCTTCTTGCAGGGCCACAGCACAGTTGATTGGACTAACGACATACTATTATAATTATGTACTGTCAAAAATAAAGGTTTACTACAGCTACAATTTGGCAAAAGTATTAATCTTGAAGTATATACCATTTGGCTATCATCCAAAGTAAATTTTTTTGACAAAATAATTTAAAAACTAATTATTTTAGAGGCATGATAGCCCTACTCAACTAATTTGTTTTCTTTTTCTTCATTCCACATATATATTTATGTATTTCACATATTCCTACATGTATATTTGAATATTCATTATACATGTATACATCAGTAGAAGAGCTGTGAGAGACAGTCAGTACACCTTGCAAACCCCTTGTTTTGTCCCCTAGTTTTGTCCCCTAGTTGTCCACTCTATTAGTTAACAACAATAGACTTCTATCTTTTGAAGACCATTTATGTACTAAGCCTTAACATTCTCACTACTGTCAGTGTCTTATGTATGACATCACCACAGTTATTCAAATAGTATGTATGACTGTGAAATGTGCAGTCATTGGAGGAAATTTATGACATCAGTTACAGTATGTGACATCATTGCTCATCTAGTGAAAACACTTGATGATCATAATGACTGACACATATGTACCATGAGTTTTTCAGACAGAAACTGCACTAAGAATACAGGGCTTGAAATAGGGGCATGCCAACTGATGGCCAAAATGCAGGTCCAACTTCACTACTGGCAGACAAAACTAATTTTGGACTGTCAAATGGAAAATATAATGGCTAGTGAAATTTTACTTTGCTATTTTTCTATTTCAAGCCATGAGAATATAATACATTATTCTTGAATAATAACTGTAGCAAGTATTTGCCAAGAGTTTATTTTTTTCATGATCAGTCTTGCCAATGCAATCTCAAACAGATTATTTTTGCCAGTGCAATCATGTTATATTTTTTCAAACGTTTTGATCAAGACTTACTTGTAAGGTAACAAAAATGCAACAAATACTGTTTACACTTTACCTTAAAGAAGACACAGCTCTATTGGTTGGCTTTTTTTTCTTGTTCATGCCAAATAATTTCCATCCAAAACACCCATAGCCTGAGGATAATAACAGATCAGACAAGTGTTCTTGAGATTACATCTAATTTCTGACACCTTAAATGTAGTTATAATTACATGAAAGTGTCCATTGGTTGTCCAAAATGTTGCTTACAATTAACTGTCATTTGAGTACTTCCTTCCTCCCATATCAAAGGTGTACTAATGGGATTTTATCTGCACCCTTAACACCACATCTGGCAGAAAGAGTATGAGTCTTGTCAAATATACAAGAAAAGCAGAACAATTTGCTACAATTTTTTTTTTCTATGAAGAAACAACATATTTATTGAAACCAAGGCAAAGAAATTTTAAAAATATTCAAGACATAAAGATTCATAAGGATATTAAGATTTTAAATTGATGTTCAAACTAATATAATGTACTTTAGCTATTAATGATAATATTATAGATATTAATATCTTTAAAAATATTAATATATCAACATAATGCTAAAAACCTACGATGTCCAATATAATTTTTATTAAATTCTAAGGTATGGAATAGTTATATGCTTTAGTCTTATAGCTGTGATTTTTTACAATTGAATCTTCCTCTTAAAATCTCTCCAAGTAAGTGAAAAAATATGAAATGAAAATAAGATGGTCTGTTCATGGATATTCTTCAGGCTATTGTGCATGTACAGTAGCTCTATCTTGCAAAAATATTGTTATTCGATAGGATAACATTATAGATACACATGAATATGTTGCAGTTAGAATTTTGATTTCAGTTAATTTTTAAAATTAACTAGATAATTTTTGTGTCATAATTTACCTAGGCTGAAATTAATTTCAAACTAGTTTATTTTTGAGTATCTTTTGAGATTCTTAAAAGGGATTCTTTTTCGGGGACTCATTAAAAAACAGGGGCTTGGATTTTTAGGGGGGTTCTAAAAAGTACTAGAGCCACTTTTATCCTCCCCTTCCCCTCTCTACACGTCCCTTCCATCCATTCTACCTTCTCTCCCATCCCATCCCATCCCATCCCATCCCATCCCATCCCATCTGCCTACATACACTGTCTGTCTGTCCTAACATTTAATTAGCATTTTTTTAAAACCTTTTTCTTACCATCACTGATGTCTTGAACCCTGACCACTTGCTTGAGAGTCTGATGCTTTACCAACTATACCAACCAGGAACTCGTTGGAAGGATACCATTTCATTAACATTAATAGTTATTAATGTTATTCATTTCTATTATGTCACGACGTTATTAAAATTCACGCATGCACGAAAGGGGTACCATACTTTTCAAGATTGCCGAACCGTGTGTGTTTCTCTCAACATATGATAAGTTAGATGAAATGAAGGCAAAATCTAAATGGAAGACCAGCAAATTATCATGCTTTATAGATAATGATTT
>WUAP02123893.1:0-15489 GCA_015163945.2 Stichodactyla helianthus | reverse complement strand
GAAAAACAAAAGAACCAAAGTGTAATAAAGCGTAATACGCTAAAGTGTATTTCACGGGTTAATGAAAACCACTCTAATAAAAATCACTCTAATTAATTGCACTGTGCAATTAATTATTTGCATACATCCGGGAACTTGGATGGTGACCTCTTAAAACTCCAACGAAATTATCAATACGTGAAATAATTTTTATAAAACGTATCTGTCCTTTGAAAAGTCGTACTTCTTTGGCTCTGTGTGGCGAGATTTCGGATTAAGCCAGTTTTAATATTTTCTAAACTCAAACATCTAACCACACAGGGGGAAAGAGGTACAACTTTTCAAAAGTTCTGCTGTGGTTTAGTTATTTTATTTCTCCAGTTCTCGTTTTCATGATTTTTATTAGACATTTTTATTAAATTTTATATCAGCTTAGGAATGTCGAGGAAGGAATAATTCAATGCTTGATCCAGTACTGAACGTCACCCGTAGGCTGGTGCTGTTGTTGTACAAAAGGACTCAAAGTCCACCTTCGCGGTACATTACACCAAATCCCAACCCCTTAAAAACCCCTGAACCCATCCCACTATTAACCCATCCCACTATTAACCCATTAAGAAATCATTAGTAGAGGCCTGACACTGAGGATGGTCACCCGAAGGCTGGTGCTGTACAATAGTATTCAAATTCCCTTTTGGAAAGCATTGCACCAGATCCCAACTGGTCCCACTATTAACCCATTAAGAAATCAGTAGAGACTTGACACTGAGGATGGTCACCGCCAGAGTTTCTTTACGTCCTCAATGGTTCTTTTACGCCCCTGCGATGCAGGTTAAGGAAGAGTTGAGAGACGAGACCGCCATTTAACGTAGTCATCAGAACCAATTAAATTAAGAGTATAACAAGGAAAGCTTCATGTTTTGAATGGAATTTTTATTATTATTCTGTACCGTATGACGATACCCACAGTATTCAGTGCGTATGTCTTAAACATTTACAGTCACGTTGTGTTATTATGCACATAATCTATATTCGTTTATTTTCACGAGTCGGTCGTAGAGCGTCATCTCAAAAGGAACTACTAGCCTCTTGTAAAATGTTTCTAGTTTTTTTAAAGCGGGATAGGGAGGGCGGGAGAAAGACAGATGTACAACTTTGTCTAGAAGTCAAAAGTTAATACCAATGATCTTATTAATAATTTTTCCATTCTCAAGCGTTGTAACAACAAGCTTGAATGCTTAATATATGAAATGCTCTTAATTGCCCAATACAAACCTTCTCTTAATACCCAGAAGGATTCAGTTAAGGCTAAACTATTTGTTTGAGCATTCATTATTATTCTAATTTTTTCACCTCTATCATATAAACACTGTAATTCAATCAATAAATTTGTTGAAAATGACGGCAGCGTTCCGTCGAAACGTCCAACTTTTGTCTCTACTCTTTATTCTCAAATGTCAAAAGTTACTACCAAAACCGATAAAAAATAGAAAGCGTGTCGTCTAATTGTTTTTACATTCCCTTTCTTTTAGTATATTTTCCTTCGAATTGAGAAATCACAAAGCTTAGTCGTCTTTTAGGGTAGCCTTTTAATTGGTTGGCTCCAAGAACTCTTTATCGATGAATAGCAGGTGCCAGTAGAGCCCAAGAGTGCCAGAGTCACAAAGAGAAATGTTTATAGATTTTAGCTAGTGTCATACGATTAAAACAGCCCGCCGTTCGATGACATTTGATATTTATCTGACTTTATTACTAAAATATAATTAGGTTATTAATAATGCACGAGGAAATAGAATTACCGCTTTACGGCAAATTCCTTTCTATTCTTAGACGAGAGAGTTTTTGCTCACCAAATCTAAGGCTTGCTGAGCCAACAAATCTGCGGTCAGCGGCTTCTGTATATAACTGAGGCGCACACGGATAGTAGATAATAGATAATAGATACATTCATTAACTTGTTAAACCACAACGTAATATTTGAATTGATATTGTAAATATCACCATCCCTTTCCCCAACACACACAACATTCCACTACCAAAATAACCAAATGATATAAAACGCAGCCCTCGTTTTCAAAACAGGAGCCGCTGATTTGTTAACTTGCAGGCTCAATTGTCATTGCTTTTGCTTAAAAAACCCTTCTAGGGAACAAAAACTCTTAAATTTTAGCCTAAGGAGTTGCGCTTTCATTTTTTAAGGGAATAGAGAGTTGGAGGCAGCAAAACTACTTGATATGTTTAAACCCTCCACCTCCCCTCCCCTCCCCTCCCCTCCATGATTGGCCAAAATCTCACCCAATCCCTAGCTTTATAAGCCTTTCAAAAACAGCCTACCCCTCCCCAAAAAAAGAAATCTTTCCAACTCCCAATGGCCTAATAAAAGCGACTCCTCTTTCTCGCAGAAAACTAAAAAAACTACTTTAAGTCTCATTAGTATCTGCTGAACGCATTTTCAGAATACGTTTGATAGTAATCCGTTGGTGACTAGATAATGTGATTCGCAAGATATATATTTTCTATATATTATTATACATTTCCCTCACTATCTTGCCACTGATTAGCTGTGGACTCGACATAATACATGTATTTGAATTCGCATGATATCGGCAGTAAATTTTCAAGGCCTCGAATCTGTTTTATCCGCCTTTCGCCTAGCCTGCGGCTTCGGTAGATAAAACAGACCTCTGTCTTGATAATTTACGATAGCATGCTCAACCTCATCCAATAATTGCTTGGTATAAGAGTAAGAGTATAGCATAATTATATTATTTAATGTTTACCATATACCAAATCCAAATCTCTGATAATAAACGCACCAGGAGGCGAACTATGATAACCCTGAGATATTGATTGGCTGGTATTTATAGCTTTTCTATTTGATAGAAGACTGCTGACGTCATCTTCTGTGATGATGTCATAGTCCGTTGGAATGTCAACCGACTGGGAGTCTGTTTGAGAGACGCTGATGCTCAACTGGGACAAAGTCCTTCTGACGATTGCATCCGTAAAATATTTACATTCAAGGAAATTTCTCATTTGAAGTTGATTCCTTATGCTCTCTCTCCATCGAGGTACGAGGAGCCGGTCACGGTACTGACTCTTCGATTTAGAGCGTTTCCTTAGACCTTCGACAGCATGACCACTGTCTTCTTCGTCAGTGTCTTTGACAGTTTTGTCTTTAGTCAAGTTCTGTGTTTCCATATAAGCTTTTGCACGTTGGGCCACGCTGTTGCTTCGAAGCTTTGTCGTCTTCCCGCTGTGGCTTCGAATTGCGTCAAGAATCTCCGACTGATTGATTATGTTCGGTTCTGTTTCAACGAACGCGGTGTTGAGCGCGTCGCTATGAGGGCGAAACTCGCCATACTTGTTAAGATAATCCGCTAACTCTCGGTTTATCCTGACTTTTGGTTTAGCGCTAGTTCTCACTTCTCGTAACTGTATGAAGTTTTCAGTCTGTGTCTTATTACGCTGTCGAAGTTGCCATTTAATGTTCTCTTTCCACCATACGCCGCTGTCACTACTAGAACGTGGCGGCGCATAAAGTCTAAACCGTATGGGCTTCTGAGGAGTCGAAATACACGAACATGAAGTATCATTACCTTGAGTGTAATTCTTTTGTAAAGGTCCGTCCCGTTCTGAAGAGGGTAACGAACCCGTTACGCGTGGTGTACACGTGACAAGAACGAGATTATCAGTTCCAGAATTCCCAGCATCGCGATCGAAACTCTTTTCTTTATTTGTTGGGTGAAATCTTTTTGGTGTGCTATGTCTGAAGTTGCCGGAGCAAAATTCTTCGCGTGAGGAAGGTATCACTACAAATTCCTCAAAGTCCACTGACTCAGGGTGCACGATACTTTTCCTCTGAGCGTTTCTTTCTTTCGTCTTCCGGACATTGACTTCAATACTAATGACGTCATAGTCGTCAATTTCAGCCCTCGCACCTCCTATTGGTAAATCAGTGCTACACTTGGGGCAGGGATCGACTTCGTCGTCTCCATAGTAACCAGAATTAACATCGCCGCTATACAACCCACTTTCCCCGCTACTGAATGAGTTGCTACAGTTATTGGACTTTAAAGTGGACTCGGACGATGATCTGGACAGGCGACGCTTTCTCCAGAACTTGTATTTCCCCTTTTCAAATAAACGTTTCGATTGGCGTTCTTCCCAGCTACTGTCGATCTTTCGTAATACATTAAAGTACGAGTTGTTTAGAAACATGGTCAAAGATGGAATATAGATGACCTTGGAAAGAAAAGGAGGAAAGGATGTCAATATATATGCGGCTTTTGATAAGTAGGGTGGGGAGGAAGACGGAAAGCGGGACAGCCAAGTAAAACAAGATGGCCGTTTTCATGTTTTAGCGCATTGGATCGATGGAAAAAAAATGCATGTCGTAGACTAGGTTATTTTCCAACAACTCTCGATACTAGGACTTTGGAACACCAAATTTGTACACAGAAGCCAAGGCGGTGTGGACGTGGACTTATAGCGGTTTTCATACGAGTGGGAACCGTACGGTACTGACGTTCACTGCGCTTTATGCAGTAACATTGAAATAACATCTCATTGTTTTCGCCTGTATCATTCAATCATAGTGCGTAGTTGCACTGACCTCTTTGAAACCACCCGCGGCGGCTCCTATTCTTCCCTGTTCTAATAAACTAGAGGTGCTGTTACACTAGGCAATTTTCCTTGCAACTTGTCTCACAATTTTGTTGTACAAGTTGCACGAGACATTGCCTAGTCTAACATACCAAAAGTGTCCCCGAGTTTTACTTCTCGGCTACAAAATTGCGAGACACTTTTGGTATGTTACATTAGGCAATGTCTCGTGAAACTTGTCTCGCAACAAATTTGCAGGACAACTAAGGAAAATTACCTAGTGTAACAGCACCTTAAAGTTTCTTAAGGTCACGAAATTATTGCCTGCAACTGTCCATTAATCTTGATCTGGGAGACATAATTTGAACCAAGATGTAACTCGAGGTATTTTAATCAAATTCTTTCGATATCTGATTCATTTGGGCAATGAGAAAATTACGTGATGACTCAACCCAATCTATACCACATTTTAAGGTAAAAAAAAAAAAAAGAAAGAAAGAAATGTGATACATGATGGATGGTAGTCACGTGTTTAGTCATTATTCACTGCGATATCCACACGCACACACCAATAACACTATCGTCTTGGTACTTGGTGAGGGGTCACTGTGCTTCCTCCGGCTACGTATTGAATGACCACTTAAGCTTGCACTCCATATTCTACACGCAACATTTCACAGACAAGATCGTTACTATAGACCGAATCGAAATATGGCGGCTAGCTAATTTTCTTTAATTCCCAAAATTCTCACCATTCGAGTTCCCAGTAGCAAAGTGGTTAGAGCTTGTATACGGAAGGTCGTGGGTTCGATTCCCATCTGGAGCTCAGATTTTTTCGGAGTTCCTTGTCTCCGCACTATTTCTTATACATTTATTCCCAAAATGATTTCAGAAAATTAACGTCACATTGCTATCTGAAAAAGCGCGTGAAAAACAGTGTTTTCAGAGAGTTTGAATATTATAACATGTAGTGCTTCTAAGATATCAAGGATTGAAAATACAGACTTTGGTGTTAGATTTCGGGCAGTCATGACTGACTAGCCTCGTTTTGGCGTTTTTCGCGCGTTTCAAATTGCAGTAACTTTGGTTCTAATCACCATCTTGCTCTCATACTTTCAATCTTTACTCTAAGAAATATCTCCTTTCGACTAGTATGGCTTATTTTACTATAAAATATTAAATCAACAATTGTGCAAATAGCAGCAGACATTTCGACTCGGTCTATGTAAGTAAAGGAAAGTTCTGCATGATGCGTGATATGATAGTATTGTTCTTCGTCAAGTTTTTAAACCTTGATGGCTAACATCTCAGAATTGACTGTTATCAAGAAATGCATTCACAAAGGAAAATTACCAATCGGGCAATTAATTTAGGCGCATCTGTCCTATTGAATGCATGTTGTAACGTGACTGTCTAAACTACGAGTCATTTTAAAGATCCGAGGAAAGCCTGCGCTTGCAAAATTAAAGAACAATATGTTATGGAATATTTGTAGAATATGGAGTGCAAGCTTAGGTAGTCATTCAATACATAAGCCGGATGAAGTACAACTTCAGTAACTCTTCAATATGACGACTCCCTCCGTCCCGTGCTCCTTTAAGCGAAAAAAAAAAGGATAATCCTTTTTTCCTTACAACATGTTACCCTGCTAGTCGAGCCTCATTCTCTCGCTGGGTAAGAAGGTTTAATAAAGAAGGCTTTTCTAGCAGGGGAACAACATTTCTGCTGTCACTATATATCATTTTATAGACAACAAGAAGTGTACTGTATCTGATTAACTTAGCCCTCAATAAGCCCTTGTTATTTCAGATATAGAAGAAAACAATAGACGATAGTCCCTAACATTCTAATTATCTGAATAAATTTCCAACCCAGAACAAAACCACGCGGTGAAAGGTTTTCGTGATATTTCGAAAGACTCTGAGTAAACGATGTAATCTTATAGTTTTACCGCAAATTTTTGACCCGTCGCAGTTTTATAAAGACGAAACATATGAGGACGGCCAAGGGTCCAAGGGCCATCCGTTTTAGCATTTTTGATTTGTACTCTAACGACTTAACTGTAAAAGCTTAATCATTGCCTGCAGCGAGAAGACCACATCGGTCTAATAATTGTACATTTATAGTAACAAACTTCAAAAAATAGGTATTGTAAATGGGATTTAAATCGAAGGAAATTATATTAGTGAACAACACCTCAGACAAATCTTGTATTAAAAGAAAATCACTTAATTATATTTATATAATTGTTTTCACTCTTTAAAGAATATATTTTTTATAGTATCTTCTTTGGTATCTTTTTATCGGCTTTGGTACACTCAAATAGAGTAAACAGACATTGACTACGAGTCCTGGCTATTTAGAACAAAAGATTATATCTTCACCGACCTAGTTTCGTCTAAAATTTTGAAGAACCATTAAGATCTATTATAAGTGAACAAGGATAAATTCTGTTATATTTTGAAAGTAGTTAAAAGTGAGCTTCACTTTGTAACTAAGCAATGTTTACATCGAGGAAGCGGTCGTACGGCGAGTAAAATAACAGTTAATGGGTCGTTAAACAATCGAATATTCACGGGACTGTGGCGATAAGAATTCAATATTTATAACCCAGACTACAAGGCCATGTTGTAAAACTTAGTATTATAAATACACTTGAGATTTGGGGGAGCATTTTACCGGTACCAGGCTTAATGTAGTAAAAGAAGATCTCAATAAAAACATCAACGCAGTCTTACCTTGAGTCGACAAGACCTCGGTCTTCCCGCTCTAGTTCAGACTCCGAAGACTTCATCCACAAGTTTTGAAAGATTTTAGCTTGTGTTAGACTTAGTTTGGGCTCCATTCCAGATGAATAGCTGATGTCAAAGCCGAGTAGCGACGCCTTGTACGCAAAGCGATTTTACAAACAAGGAAAAAACGAGGTCAAACACTGTTCGTTGCATCATCCCGTACCATTCACTCACGCATGTCCGCATGTCCGACACGTGAAGCCAGGTCCAATTTCAACTCGCCACACGGTTGTACCAGAAGATTGTAAGTATTTTTGAAATTCTTGTAGGATTCTTTTCAGTTTTTTGAGTTATTTTTGTCATCATTAAGTTCATTGCCTGCTATGATTTCGTGAAATATAATCTCTCAGCAACCGATTATAAACCTAGCAGCATCCGGTCAATCAAGGGGGGGTCGATCAATAATGTCAATAAAAAAATCCTAGGATAGGATAGGATAGGATAGGATAGGATAGGATAACTTTATTTACCCACGGTGGGTCCTTCAGGATAATCACAAGAATATAAATATATATTTACAAGGGAATAAATACACTGAAGTTAAATATGCATAATCCTATCAGTAAAACACACAGAAACAACTAAAATGAAAAATAAAACTACCTCTTTAATTTGTGTATGCTTTTTAAAATTCATTTGCTTTATACAAAATCGGAGGCTAATACAGTTAGCGCGATACACGTAATGTTATCTTGCACTGCAAACTCAGTTTTAGAATCGCATTGACAGCGCGAGAGCCTCCCAGCGACCGAACAGCAATCGAAAGTGGATTGCAACGTTGCAGAAAGTTTAAATGTTTATTTTTTTTCTGCAATATTTTGAAAGTACTGCGCCTTATATTGAATGTTTCGGGTGCCAGGCATGTTAGACATCTAAAGCTGGGTGTGCCAGCGCAGGAAAACAAGCAGCTTATAACTAACTGGTGAATTCGACTTTCCGAACTTGTTTAAAGAAGGACTATCCACGAAACCTATCTCCTCCAAAACCAATCCTAGAATCCAATGCAAGATGGCGGCACTTCTTGTCTCCAAATTCAGTCCCACACTTCTGTGCACTACGAGTTCCTTTCCAGTCCTCCTAGCCAGTTGAATTTCGAAAAGCGAATCAGAGATCCCTTTTGCTGTGGGCACAGGTAGTCCAAGTGTCGGTATTAGAAAGAACTTTTAATATAAAATATATGCAAGTAAATTTACTAAAAATCGATACAATGCATTATATCTGAATCGAAATTCGTTTTGGGAAGGAACTGAACGAATTATGGCTTTCATTATTGTACACCGAAGTCTACATGCGATTGTGAAGTATTCTTGGAGAAGATACTATTACATATTTTTTATGTGTCTCTGAAAAAGCTTTCCCGGATTTTGAGGAACATCGCTGCCAGGAGGTCAAAATGAGATTCTTGTTTTATCTACTCTCCTTCACTGCCGCTGTTAGGGTCATCTATGAATGCTGTGACCCTAACAGTGCCTGCGAAGGAGACTATACTTGATGAGTTTATTAACCGCTCAATAAACAAATAATGAACCTCTGTTCGGGACGCACTAGGGAACCGTTCACATGAAGCAGGGGTCACCTTAAGGCCAGGGCGTCAAACGTCGAACTTCACATGAGCCGAACTCATTGAAAACAATGCAAAAAAGCGGTCTTCTTTGATGTCATTAGGTTTGGCTCATGTGAAGTTCGACGTTTGACCTGGACCTTACTTTCTTGTATATTCACAAACGGTGTCTGTTATGGGCATGTAGCGAAGACGCCCCTGCGAAGGAAATGGGAACTCCACCCTCGCCCCTTTCGCAGGGGAGTCAACCCACCCCTCGGGCTCTGAGTTTTTCGCTCAACGAAAACTGAAAACCGGACAAGTCGGGTGAAACGAGTGTTACTCTGATATTTGAGCAGCGCAAATTAGACGTAAATCGAAGACTATAAAGACACAAATTTGGATTTTTGAACATTTTAGGGAGCTGGTTGAACTTGGCAGGGAGAAGGTCATGTGCAAATCCGGGTATATAAAAGAAGGACATCCTTGTAAAATATAATCAACAGAAATTAAAGAAGCCACACGACAGTTTTCCGGGTTTCGCGTATTCGATTCGTTCAATTTCCAGTATAAAAATCAGATTCCTACTTTTTTTCGATAATTACGAAGTAAGCACCACTATTGTAATTCTCCGGCTGAAATTTGCCATCTGATTTGTTATTTATTTTGACAAAGTGCTGATTATGACTGTGATGACGACCAGGCATGATACAGTAATACGAATCGAATAGTCTACATAAACAAAATATCCTATTTATCCCAACAGGAAGATACACTCTACTTTCTGCACTCTGCCCTTGAACTCTTTTATCATCGATATTAATTAATTGAACTTTACGGCGTGCAGTAATGCACGCTGACGATTTAGCTGGTGGATTTCCTGAATCTGTGTCTGAATATTTACCTGACCCCTCCCCTCTACATATAGTTTTTGGCATGAGCCTTCAATGTGACCAAACTTTTTGGCTAAACAACCCCGGACCCAATTTTTGGGGGTTGCCCTTCCATGCCCATATAATTGAACGGTCCCTAAATAACATTTTTGTTATTTCTTTTTTCCGCCCGATGAGAGTGAATGTCACAAACTTAGGGCTCTCGTGATATTTTTTCCCCAGACGTTAAAGAGCAGCATGGAAGACAGAAGTCAATAGACAGCCGAAGCCCATGGTTTTAGTCACTCAGAGAAGTCTTAGTCAGCGCTGACGAACAATGCAAAGGACTGGAGCCTCTCTGGTAAAGTAAAAAAACATTCATCTCACTTTGAAAGTCATTTTCCATCACCTATGTGATAAATTTCGAACACTCCCTTTCATTTTCTTCGATAGAAATTCTTTTCGGTTCTATTTAACTGAAAATAAAAATTTAATTTAATTTAATTTAACTATTAAATATAATAAAATAATAATTTGTACCCTGTTTTTTCTTCCCATTTTTCAGTTAGTTCCCTCCTTCATTTTCCCTTCTTTCTTTCTTTCTTTCTTTCTTTCTTCCATTCCTTCCTCCACAAGGCCTGACCAAAAACTCCCTTTGCCCCTTCCCCCCTGGACAAAGAAGCTTGCGCACGCGTTATGCATTGCGCGCACACAGACACGCAAAAATACACACTTGTTTAGATAATTTTCAAACACTGTATATATATTTATTAATATCTCATAAATACTCTGAATTTGCAAAATATATTAAAGTATACTTAATGAATTATCTCGATCATAAATTAAATAAAAATATCCATACCAAGTTTTTATAAATATATTAATAACTCTGATAAATAACTATAGTAAAAAATACTCAAATTGCACTTTAAGCACCTTATATATTATATATATTATTACTTCATTTGAATCTTTTTATAAATTATTGAAATCCAATTTCTCTTTTCTTTCACGTCATCGAAAATACCTCTTGGTTCGAATATCGAACATTGGTTTCATTAGAGCCAATCAAAGCTTATTAACATTTTCTTGGCCATTTCGTAATGATCTTGGAAATGACATCATGTGTCATGTAAGTGGCGTGACACTTTAGCCGAAAACTTAAACCATAAAAACACTAGATAAATAAATAAATATTTCTCTTTTTGATAAATAAAGAGGATAAATAGAAAAGCGCATCTGCTGACGTACATTATTAAAAATATTAACTGTAACCGCTACTGACGTCACGCTTTAGTAACGTCATTGTTATTTTCCAGGAAGTGCATTGTGTGTTGGATAAACAGGGTGCTGCATTATTTAGTAGCTTCCTTGTAGTCCTCAATGCACTCCCTGAAAATCCCTTTCTGGAAATCCCTTCCCATCGAGGAAGGGCATCCCATGCTACACATTTGTCATTATTATATAGCAAGGTAATTTCACGCGCTGTCATTTGCCGAATTGCGGTCCATAATTTACGTTACGGAACACCGACCTTATTTTTTTTGTTCGCCTTGTCATATAATAAACCTCTTATTAAACCTCGCTTACTCGTTCCGTATGTAAGTTACGGAACCTTGTTTTTTCCACTTTTTATGGCGTGCGCGCTTCGCGTTTGAGCCATAAGGCAGTGGAAACAAGCTTTTATCCATAACTTACGGTACGGCTTTTGTGCTTGGTTAATAAGAGGAATTTATTATTATTGTTATTATCATTGTAATATAAATATTTCTATTTCCAGTGATTTCTTCTTTTTTGTCGCATTCTTTTAACATATGATTCACTTCTCTTTGCCAAGTGTGATAAAGCTTGTGTCTTGCTGTCGGTTTTAGCTGTCATTCGTTTTCACGATAGCGCCGATCCTTGATTTCGTTCTTTTCCACCAATAGCAGCCGTCGTTAAATTACGCCAATCACAATTCGTCTTACTATTGAGCTAATATTCCAAAAAATGCGTTGCTCTTTGTTTAAATGAAGTCTTCTTGGCAGATTTCGGTGAGCCGTTCCTTCTGACTCCAAGGTACCAGTTACTGTTGCTTTTCGATCGGTAGACTGTGTATCCTTTGCGGTGATGGATTTGGAAGAACACGCATCGAACAAGACTTTGACTTAGCCTTTTATTCTGAGGAGAAATGAAAGAAATCGTTCAGACGAAGAACTGATCATACAATATCCTTAGGAAATTTTTTGTTAACTGTACACCAACCTGGCCGCCATGACGTCACATGAAAACCAAGAATATAAATTCTCGGTATATTCCAAAGTTTATAAATCAGCAAATTGTTTAAAATGGACCTTATTCGTTGTTTTTCCCATTGCAGGTCACTTGTCATTCCTTTGTTGTTTTTTTTTTTTCCTTTTGTTTAATGTAACGCATGAGAAGACACCATTACTAAATAAGGATTAACCTCAAACGAAGAATCTTACCAAGAGGTCTGTGTTTGGAAACCATTACACCCAAGCGAATAAGATCTACTTATAAAACTTATTTCTGATTTTTGTGGAAAAAAATTACAAGTACAATGTAAAATAAAGAACGATTAAGAACGAAATAATGCTGAAAAAAGAGCTGGAATATCGAGATTTATTTTTATGGATTCTGTCTAAACTCTAGGCCGAAAATTGCGATGCTCAGTTCTTCTGTAGTATGATTCAGATAATAATGCCGACTAATGTATTCTAGACCGACCTCGAAGATTTCACGACTTGTAAGGAGGTGTGTTGACAGACATATTTTACCAGCTGTACAAGTACTTCTGAGCAAGATCAATTTTGCTTAACCCGCAGCACGATAATGGATTAACATATTTAAAAATAGAATGTAGTTTGAAAAAAAACACTGTAATAAAATAAACTTGAAGGCCAAGGTCGACATATTCAACCGTTACTGACAAAGAACAGGTGCGCGTGAGCTTAGACTTTTAAGGATTAAAATACCCATATCCATTTCAAATATTTTATACTTCCCACGCAAGGGCACAAATTGTTACAAGCAACTTTTAAACTTGACCTGGTGTTTTGGGAGAGCCTGAGGGGTACTTCCTCCGATCAACTATTAGAAAGCGTAAACGTCTCGGTGGTTAAAAGGAACATAAATTTATGATCACAGGTCATCGAATTGAGCATAAATCTATGGCGAGATTAATTGCTTGCAAAGCAACGTTAAAGCTGCAAAGAAAAGTTTTCAGATCACGAGATGCCTTAATAATGATAATGATGTCGATGGACATATACTGACTAAATGTGTTGTGATTTATTAAAAAATTACTAAAATATTTGTATTTTAAATTACGAAGCTTCTCTGGTATCATGAAACACCCAGTAAGACTATGCGCAATCTTTCCCCAATTCAGAAGACACGCCATTTCCTTGAGTATTATTTCTTTCTAATGTTTAGTGAGAAAGTGGCGTGGATGGTTTAGTCTAATGCGTGGACGTAACGTTAACAAGCCCCGAACCACGCCCAGTACAAAATGCCCCTAACGTGATAAGTCCTACCCACCTCTACTGTTAAGCTACCGTGTCCAGACATGCACAGATATCGACTCCCGTCCGAAGATTTAATTCGAACTTGAGCCTTGAATCCAGCCGACTCCAGCACCAATTGAGCTGAAGACAAGAAAGGCAGAGTTTGATGTTAAACAAAATTGGGTTTTGGATAGGTTTAAGGCTGGGACACACGATGCGACGTTGCTTGCAACGGGGAAATCAAGCGTCCATCGTAAAAGTACAACTCGTCTCTACTTCTGCGACGTCGCCGTCGACGTGTCAATCCCTTGAGGATACGATTCTTTGTTTGAGGCTCATCCATATTAACGTGTCTTCTCAAACGCTACCGAGAAACAAAGAAACAATACCCAAGGGAATGACATGTGGTCTGAAATGGGAAAACAATTACGCCCAAGTGGATTAGGTCCATTATTTTCGTCTTCTTACCATTCGGATCTGAGCGATTACCAGACCCATCCACACTGTTAGTATTGATCCTGATGAACTTGCCGCTGTTTTTGGAGTACAGTTTAACCGCTCGATCCACACCAACCCCTGAGCCTGTCACGAGACTGGGATTAATCCCAAGACTTGCTAACGCCTGAAGACAAGAAGCAGAAATAATTGATCCGATTAGCTGATCATCCATACGATGAGAAAACAATGAGGAAATTTAGCTGCGACAAATATTATAAGGTTTTATATTATATGATAATGTTGCGAACCTTGGTCAGCACTGATGACATTAACACTAGAACGCCGGCGCAAGAAAAGAGGCGAAGCCTACAGTCTTATATTCTTGCCGAATGATTTCCCTGCTAATTTATTTTTTCCTAGTCTCGCTAGGTACTGCTAACGGGAAAGAAAAGTCGTGTGTTTACTTTTTTTAAGATAAAAAATATTAAAATATTAAAATATTGAAACAACAGTAATTTAATATCCATCTTTTAAACGTTTGGCGCCGGGGATTTTTGAGTGCGTGTTCAGCATGGCCTATAATCAGTTGAAGCATTTCTAGATCTGTAGTTTCTCTTGATGTTTATTCCAACAAACTACCTCAAAGAGTAAAAAGTAGCAGCACTCAAACTTAAATTGGTCAGCACAACACAACTCGGCAAAAATTACACGACAAGACCTATAGAAACGAACAATTGAACTGTCAAAGTAAACACCTATACAAATCTGACATCAATGACACTAGGACATATTCGTCTTTCGTAGTTTTAGAAGGCATCCGGCCGAAGGGAAAACGTTTGCCATTTTACAACTGAGAGTGTCCCAGTGCCCTTGGCATGATCACATAACGAACAGTTGATGCATTAGCCAGTAACAGTGTTCTGTTTTGTATCGCACTGACAGGTATGACACTTCCCGCTCTGCGTGTTTCTTTTATTTTGATACCCTAAAGCTTTGAGAGCGGAATCATGAATTTTTTCATCGTTATCATAATTGTTTCATCGTTACGATAAGATGAAATCACTGTATGCTTGCAAATTCTACGACTTGGTCATATATTCCTTAATTCTAAGGTAGCCTACAGCGAAGTTTGTTGGTAAACAAAAAATAAATGAAAGCTTAGATTATAGGCTTTTTTCAGGGAGAACGTTAATTGAATTAACTATATAAGACAATTAGCTTAAATAAAACACCGGAAATAACGCCAAAATTAGTGGTTTAATTTGTCCTAACAAAAGACTGGGTCAATCACAGTATTGTACTTGTGTCAGATTAAAACACCTCTGTAGCTAATTCAGGTGTAAGGATAGATGAAGGATAGCTATAGCTATATATATATAAATGAATACTGTAACTAAACTATACAGTTATCCCATGTGAGCACCTAGCCGGTGTCTAGTTCTCTTTAAGCATCAAAGCTATATATAGCACAAAACAAGTATTGTGACTGAAGATCTTTTATAGATCCTACATCTGCGGCATTATCGTACACGGTCCATTCATTTTATTTCACTTCTATATATAGCCTAGGCCTAATAGAAAATCAAGTTACTTATTAAAAATGATAAATTCTCAAAGACAAAGGTGGACACTGATTTTAAAAAAATGGATGATTATTGGTGGTGGGCGGCGGCACATACCCCCCCCCCCCCCCCCCACACAAAAAAAAAAAAAAAAAAAGAAACAAAACAGACCCCAACATTTTATTTTCTCTCACC
>WUAP02123882.1:0-15492 GCA_015163945.2 Stichodactyla helianthus | reverse complement strand
TCCCCGATGGCGGGGGTGTTTGGGGTGTCATTTTCGACTTCGTGGGTTCAAAACGGTTTCCCTAAAATTTGACCCCCCCCCCCCCCCCCCCCCCCCCCCCCCGAAGAACCAACAGGTGGAAGTTATTGTTGAAGAGCCCAAAATGATGTTTGCGCATTGACAGGAAATACCGAAATCTTCATAAGAAGAGATAATGAAGCGATTCCTAAACAAGCACCAAGAAGAAAAGGATAACTCTTAAAGTTTTCGCAGAACACGGAGAAAAGAATAGCTGGAATATGCGTATTTTTTCAATTTAAACATGTTTATGTACGTACCTTGAGTTCAAGGGGTGATAATTAGCCTTAGAGTTAATTCTTGTAGTTTACTTGGCTCTCTGTTGCCGCAAATGATATTGAAACTTTGGCGCCAATTTTGTACTTGAAGCATAGTTAACTCATTGACAGATCACAGCGTTTGTTCCTCCCAGGCATTTTGGAGTCCAATTTGTTTACGCAATTGGCGAGTTAAGCGAGTGTGTTTGTTTTCGGTCTTCACACGACACGGATACATAGCCCCACCAAGGTAGCTGCCGCAGTTAGAGCTCAGTTTGGTTAGTGCCCTGCCTTCTGTGCATGACGTCCGAGTACGATACCCAGTGGCCTC
Source organism: Stichodactyla helianthus (assembly GCA_015163945.2). NCBI lineage: Eukaryota > Metazoa > Cnidaria > Anthozoa > Actiniaria > Stichodactylidae > Stichodactyla > Stichodactyla helianthus. Next base: position 14,847 of record WUAP02123882.1, on the reverse strand, counting down.
GCATCTTTGTTTCGGCTGCTTTTCATTCCGTGTAGCTTAAATTAGCTTTAAATACCCGTAAGACGGAGCACTGATGGAGAGAGGGGCTAAAGGGCGCATCCTTCGAATGCTTTATACATGTGTCCCTGCCTCGGGAGAATTGGGCAACCACTCCCCGCCGGCTTTGGAAGTAAAATAAAATGCCTTTACCCCCACTGCAAATAACTCGGAAATAGCTGATGATGAAGATTACCTATTAGTAGTCTCGTACTTACACGGTTTCAAAATACTAGACGTCGAGGAGATTGTATTCAAAGTGCATTAATGAAGATTCTATTTAAGCCGAAATCAGTGACTCTGTCCCTTATGTTTGGCTCCAGCGAAAAAGTAGAGTCGATGCGGAGGGGGACTGGTCCCGAGATCGAAATCAAAATGGCAGACCGCCTAAGGAGGGTCCTCTAGAGAATGAATGTCATCTTTCGATTTGGAAGTACGATTATAAATAGGATTTACTGGAGAAGTATCTTCTTCAAGTTGAAATACAACCATTGTTGTTTCTATTAATTTAGTTGGATGAGGACTTGTGGGAACTGTAAATTATTGATTAATAAAATGTATTCAGTTGTAACTTTTTTATATCATAATATATCAAACCAAAATTTACACCAGTTCTAGATCAAGTGTTATATATTCTACCTGTAAAATTTTAGAGCTCGGTCTTAATTATCTGGGTCGTAAGACGAAAGATGTAAAGACGTTTTCGCGCTCGAGTATCGTACCACTCCTATACCACTCCGATCCCGAGAGTAGCTCTTTAATTTGAGAAAAATCTTGTATCTTACGACTTAAACGCAGACAATAATTACTCCAAGTGTTTGTCTTTATCTTTTCCAGCGGCAAGACCGCTTGATGTTAGTATTTTTTTAAAAAAATCCCTTCTTTCTCCAATAGGTAAAAATGTACTCGACGTGTAGTTACCAGTCCCCCTCCGCATCATAAAAATATATCGTTTCCCCGCCCTGGTCATAAATCTTCTGTCATGTGCCGTTGTAGCACGTTTCAGGTACACGTTTCTGACCGTGTGACATGTATAGAGTGGTTTTCATTAACCCGCGAAACAAAGTGTACTAATTAGAGTGTAATAAAGTGTAATATAGAGTAGTAGTAGTCTTAGTTCCAGACTCACAGTTCTTATTGGAACTGGAACTGATAGCCATCATAATAACGTTATACTTAAAATATTATGCATTTAATAAAGACAGAGGACGACTTTCATACAAAATGCAAGTGTCTGTCTCGTATAATGTTTTGGTTTACTGTTGGAGGTCTAATGAACATTAAAGTGTATTAAAGTGTATTACGCTAAAGTGTGTTTCACGGGTTAATGAAAACCACTCTAACAGGGCCCTAAAGCTTGCGATACACGCTCTCGACGCACTAAGTAATTTTAGAAATATGTCGAATTGCTACCCATATCAAAGAAATTTGCAGCGGGCTACGGGTTCATTAGTGCCTTTGCACTATTTAGTATTACCCTCAATAAATAAAGGCTTTATTATTATTATCATTATTAGCGTGTGGATCATGCCTATCTGCTACATTAGCATTGATGCCTCCTATTAACAAATTAACAAAAAGTTTCCCCGCCCTGCTCATAAATCTTCTGTCATGTGCCGTTATAGCACGTTTCAGGTACACGCTACTATTTTCTTTCGACGCAGTAAGTAATTTTAGAAATATGTCGAATTGCTACTCCTATCAAAGAAATTTGCAGCGTGTGGATCATGCCTTTCTACTACATTAGCAACGATGCCTCCCATTAAAAAAAAAGTACGTGTACTTGTCAGAGGGACAAGTTCAATTGACTTTCCCTGCAAAGATTGACCTAAACGTTTTATATTGAATGTTGCGGCGTGTACCACTAGACATGATAAACACTGTACATTTCCTTTGCAACTAGATTTTAAATTGTATTGCAAGCGCGAGAGAAACCTGCAGGATGTATGCCAGCGGAACACGATGACAGCAGATTAATTTGATCAACAATGACTACATGTCGAACGGAAAAAGATAAGTAATGACAAATTGAAAAACTTAAGCTGACACAATCGTTCCTGATCATTCTGATGACTTAGGGGTGGATCCAGGAATTTTTTGAGGGGTGCACCACTTTTATTTTCAGGACTCAAGCACCAAAAAAAAAAAAAAAGAAAAAAAAAAAAAAAAAAAAAAAAACAAAAAAAAAGAAACGACACCTATGGGCGGGGCGGGGGGGGGGGGGGGTGGAGGGGGGGTGGAATCCACCTCTGTGATTCTGGTGTTGACCTTGCCAATCAAGATACACTGTGATATTGGCTTTTCCCTCACATCACGTGTTGGCACAAAAAGGTAGTAAATCAATTAATCGTAATCAAAGTAGTTGCGTTCTAATAATGACTTAAGACAGCATGCATATTCAGTAGCAGTATTTGAGGGTCTCAATGGTGGTGTACCTAAGATAGTTGCAGGTTAAAAAATTGGCATTCCGGCTGTTGTTTCTGACCGCCCAATTTCTAACAAACACTAAGAAAATCTTCTAGAAACGTCTACAAGGTGTAAAAAAATTTCGTAAAAAAATCTACTACTAGCAAGACTGTTTTTCCAGGCTTGATGGTTTAATTTTTTTTTACGCTTGACGCTTAATACTCCTTTTTTAAGATTTATGGCATTTAACGGCTGACTAATGATGCATGAAGGCGAGGTTTCGTGCGAAATCACGCTTGGTGGCCCGCCGGCTAAATACTTCTTGGACTTTGAACGTTTAGTTTTACGAGTGAACTGGGAACACGTCATAGAGAAAAGAGTGACGACAGATCAAGTCCAGTTGTTTCACGCCACGAGACTCAGAAGTGTGATTTCGCACGAAGCCTGATCGTAGTTCATCATTTTTCGTGAACTCGGAAATGGCCTATTGAGAGCCTCGTATTTGAATGACGTCACAGCACCACACACACTTGCTCTTGTGTAGAGCATTTGAATAGCTGTTATTCATAGATCCACTGCTCCATAGTTACTGTTGCTACGTCCGACAAGCCAAAACATTTTATTACGTTACGGCACCAAAACAAATGATTACTAAAAGTTATACATGGTTTGAATTGGAGTGATTCATCCTAAGAACACATTTGAAGAATCTAAAAGCTTGAAATCTCCCTGAAATCGAGAGGTTTATGTTGTTAGTCCGCAATAAGTTTTTCTTTTGTTTTAAGAAAGTTCAAGTGAGGCTATCGGCTCAATCAAATGCATAATGGCTCATTTGCATCTCATCTGCATACAGACGTAATAACAGCTGTTGTGGCAAATCGTGATTTATATTCATTCCTGGTTGAATAACTATAACATTTACTGATGTAAGGCCTAATATTACACTCTCCCACCCTGGCTCCACACACGACCGAAAATCAAAAGTTATGTAACCACTTCATAGTTATTTATATAAACGTTATATAATATTTTGCTTAACGGACTGTTCAACTTCAAGAACATCTTCAACAGCTCTGAAGCCAAATTTAGTCAAATGCCAATCAATTGATTAATGAAAATGAAAATTAGTTTGTTATCAAACAATGTGTGGAAATAAACATCACTCTCACTGAAGTCGTTTAAAAAACGAGAAAAAGGAAAATCAGAAACTCATGAGCGGGCAAAATATAACTGAAATCACACATTTTTTTTTCAGAGAAAGTGAAAGTTTGCATTTTCCGAATAGATATTTAAACTTTTTGTACACTTGAGTTGTTTTTGCCTTTAGATGTGCTCGTGGACTGAAAGAGTTTATTTTTCGCAATGTTGGAAGCTTATCAGGTTTCTGGTGAAAGTGAAGTTGGATGGACTCTATTTTTAGCAGCTCAGCTTAAATCATTTTTTAAATCTGTAACTGAATCCAAACCAATTTGCTTTAGTTAATCATACATTAAATTTTCAACTTGACTCTGCAATAAATCAAATGACACAGCTCGAGATCACCTTTTCATAAAGGACCACACGTGAGTGACTAAGGTGTGGTGCAAAACAACACACCACACACACAAAAATTCACTAAACTCACAATTCGCTAATTTTTTAAATACGTTTATTTTAAATACGTTTATTTTATTTTATTTTTTCCTTCTTTTTCCTTTTACCTTCGTAGCCTGCCCTTTTTGGGATGCCAAAAAAATCAGTATCTAGATTTTTGCAATGGTAACTGGATAGCCAGCCTGTAGAAGACTACACTGTTTCTGTTTTTCAAAAATGTTTAACTATATATTACAATATATACAATAATATATTTACACTATCATAACTTGAACAACTTCTTGAATAAATACAGTTCTTGTTATTTAAGTTTCACTTGAAACTCCTAATATATATTTTACAATTTTCTAAGATAAAGTGAAACACTTTTTATGAAATCAGATAAGGCAAAGAGTCAATTGAAGGCAAAATGTTTTGGAAAACTGCTCTAAGAAAATACCAAAAATACAAATATTAAAAGACAATCTATACATTTCATAAATTCAAACTAGCTTGTTTCTTTCTTTTTTCCTTTATCAGTAATTGTTCTTCCCACATAGACAGCTCCATTGGGTCCTTGGAAAATTGAATATTCAAGAGATGATAGTGGCCTACCATTTTCATCCCTCAAGCTGCTAATCACACTATTTTCAAGTTCCTTTATCTTGGACTTTAGGGAAGCAGTTTCTTCCTTAATTGCTTTACGCTCTTCTAGTATTCTATTCTTTTCCTTCCTCATCATTTGAAGCTCATCATCAAGCGAATCAATAGCATCAATCTTGCGCTTGCGACAAACTCTTGCTGCTTCCTTGTTTTTACCTCTCCGCCTTACATCTCTAACCAACTTTGCCTCCTCTTCAGACAGTTTTTCGAGTAAAATATTAAATTCATTGACTGCCATGTTGATTATCTTTTGCTCAGTTAATCCTAAAGGGAAATCATCAGTTTTCAATGATTTGGATTTGGTTGCTGTGACTTTTTTAGCAGTTGGTGAGATTCCTTTTGCTCTGTGTTGTTCACTTCTTTGGAGAGTAGACAAAGTGTCAAAACTATTTGTAGGAACTGTAGGAAGTGAGATTGTAGTTGATTTTGCACTTTTTTCAGTTCTTGCAGAAGATGAAGAAGAAGCTGCCAAGAAAGATAAAAAGAATGCTTAAATAATTGAACTTTAAAAACAGAACATCTTAGCATTATGCACAGCAAAGCAATGAATATGTTCGTCTTTAGTCATTTTCTTTCAATTTTATGTTGTTACAAATCAAAGCACTTTCTACGAACAAAAGTCTTGACTTTTCTAATCAATTATAAATCTGATATACTGGTGCTGACTAGACACAGAGGAACAACAAAAACATCAATCCAAATGCCTTGGATGTCCAATGTATCCACTTAGGTGTTATTACATCCATACTTACCAAAATTAGTCTTAGGTTTCTGTAACTTTAAGATATAGGGAAGAATATTGCCTTTCCAAACATGCCCCCCCCCCCCCCCCTTCAAGTTTCCTAAACCACACTGTACCCTAACTTATACTAATATAACATTAACAATCCTGCCAAACGTATCCTTCCTCTGGTTTAGAGGTCCCATCTCACGAAATGGGACAATACTTTTCGGATGAATGTGACAGGACATTACACAAAAATGCAATAGTAAGACAAGGAAGTTGGGACTATTTACCAGGAGGTTGGAATCCACCATTAGCTCTTGTGGTTACTGGTTCCTGGATGAGCTGGTTTAGTTGGTTTTCAACCTGATTATCTCCCTGCTGTGTTGGATTCAAGAGATCCAGAGGCAAGCCGAAATCCCATGAAGCAAAAGAATCCAGGTCTATTTCCGTATCGAGGTCATTTCCAAACTCATAGGAACTGTTAGTAAAAGTATTTCCAAAATCAATAGTAAAGGGATCAGAAAACTCGTTTTCGAATTCAATTCCCAAGGAATCTTGAAAGTCACTTCCATCTGGAGACGTTTTGTACTCGGGTGAGTACAAAAAGTCCTCACTTGGGCTGAGTTTGTTTGGGTATAAGTTCTGTTCTTGTTTCACATCATATCCAGAGAAATCGAACTGGTTGCTAGGATCTTGCACATCCAAAATCCCTTTGTGAGGCTCAGTGGTTTGAAAGGAGTTTATGTCGACATACTCTTCAAATGTGTTCAGTAGTTCAGCAAGGTCGGATGGAGGGGTGTATCCAGCTGCGCCAAGTTCAGATAGATCGGGTTCGGAGTGATCGTTATAGCTTGATGTAGATAAAGGCGACTTGGCATCGTCAGAGCTGTAGCCACTTTCAGAGTCCAGCGATCTAAGATGGGTTCTAGGGGCAGAATCCCCTAAAATCATCGCTACAGCATCAGCATCGAATCGTGCATCAGGCTGCCAGTTCAGGTACTGTGAAAGCGGGTCATAATCTCCCCCAGTTGCCATTGCTTCTTTCGAACTGTAGAGCCAGTTGTCAACTTCAGCGTTTGTTCCATAAGGTGTAGTGAATGCTAGGCCGGTCAAATTGTATGGACTTGAGTTGATCGCCAATGGGTTGACAGACGAAGCTTCATTTAACTTGATTTGCTCTTGAAGGTCGGGTCTTAGAAGAGAGAATAACAAGGCCAAGTAGGCCATGCTTTGAGGAACCGAAGGTCTTCTTTCGGCAACCATTATGTCGATGTAAAGACTATAAATTCTTATCAAATTTCTATGAACGAATATCTTGTTCTCGACTTGTTCTTCAGCTGTATATAACTAGAAAGGAAACAGGATATTGTAGGATGATTTTGGATAAATCAAGCTCCAAACCTCGATAACAATATTCTTCCCACTCGAAAATGAATAGACACATGCCAGTGAGTCAGCGAAATCACTCTATTATACTAGAGGATAAACTTCTTTTAGGAATTACGTAGGAATATGTAATAAGTAGCATTGCCCAATCATCAGCAGTGTACCATGTACGAGTTATTTATATCTAAATTTCTGATTGGTTAATCTTTAAATTGACGTCATTATCCTAGGGTGATGACACGCGATACCACACCACGTGACGTTTAATGAGCCCCTAGTGCTTTGGGACAGCGGAGGCTACCCTGAGATTCAAGATGGCGTCCCAAGGACAAGGAATGACTGCCAAAGAAGAAAGGCTATTAAAACACGCCGCACAGCAGATGCAGAGAGCAAAGATTCCACCAAGTTATAAAAGGAAGAATGCGTTTGTCTTTGTTGGGCTGTTATCCTCCGTGATCGGAATATGTATCCTTATCGAAAAACTCTGTTATGTTACGTAACTGTTGTATAATAGAGATGCTGAATTTTGTGGCTCGAAAATTGTTTTTAAAGTTGTTTACGTGTCAGAATGAGAATGTGATCAAATGCCCCACTTATGCCTGACCCCTCCCCTCTCAGGCTTTACATTGATACATGCATAATCAACACAACTTGAAGTTTAATACTTGTTCTAGGTACATGATCTGCATGTAGTGGTGTTGTATCTCCCAAAGAAAATCAACAAATACATTGTTTTGGGCCAAGGACTCTATTTATTTATCTTAGTTTCCTGTTGGCACAGGCAGAATTATGTGGGAATTTACCTACCCCCACTAATTTCTATCGAAGAATTCATCTATATTCAAGTTTACTCAATTTCTGACCTGAGAATTTCCCAGGATTTGGGGCACTTGAATTCAGCCAAAACCTTCAGATCTTGTTTTGTGATGGGACTGAAGCTTAATCTGTGGCATTAAAAATCCATTACATTACTAAGAGGGAGTGGATGTCACTCCTATTTCTCTGTTGTAATGTGCTTTTAATATTTTCATCTGATATCCTTAACTCATCATAAGATGCATATTCTATGTATGCAGTACAGCAAGAGAAGATTGACTTTGATAAAGATTAACATGCAATGGAACTGACACAGAAAAAGCAAGGAAAGAAGTGTGTTCTCCAGCTCCCCATCACCGGGGATAAATGTGAAGAGTCTTTCTGTTCAAGACATTTGCAATAATTAATGAAAAACCAGAGAGGTGTCCCTTACGCTTCTTTGGAAAAAAAACAAAATATGTTATATAAATATAATTATTTTACAAGTAGTGAATTTGTGACATTTTCATCTCATAGGCAAAATGACAACTTTAGAGGGAAAGCTGTTTGAATCCAATTCCATTTGACTTGTTTTTGTTATGGCATTTACACTTTATCAGAATACATTCTTTGTCTTTTAAAACAATTTTTTTTTAACTTTGGCAGCAAATCTAAGGAACATAAACAGTGATTGGCACACAATGCATTGTGGATGACTATAATTCTTTAATCAAATGCTCTTGATCTTAACTGAGGTCAGATCCAGATTTTACCTGATTAATAACCTGCTTAAAGATTTCCAGATGCTTGGAAAGTTTTGAACTATAATAAACAATGCATATTTATTAGGTTCTCCTGTTTTGTAATAATAGTTAGTCATTTGACCTATATAAGCTTTATGGGTGCAGTTCTCTTTTTACATACAGTATTAAAAGTATTTTCCATGCCTCACCTATTTTCAAGGGAAAATGGTTGCAGTATCTGTATTACCATACTATTTATTTTAACTGAAACTGTTTTTGAAATTGCAGAGGTGCATCCTTTCTTAATACTCATGCATGACAATCTTAGCCTCATGTGCAGCTCTGACCACATATGTATTCACATACTTCTATGCACAGGCTTTTGTATACTAATTGGCACATTTGGATTCAAAGCTGGCTGGTTTTACCAAATAAGACATATAAAAGCTCATTATTTAAATGAGGTCAGCTGCATGAATGCAAGGCTAAGGATTTCATGCATATTAAATATTAAGAAAGGCCTATATGGGAATAAGATTCTTTGTTTTGAGGTTAATCTGTATTAATGTTCTTCTAAAGCATTACCATTAAAGTAAAAACCACAAAGGAATGACAGGTGACCTGTAATGGAAAAACATGAATAAGGTCTATTCTGTTACAATAGCCCTGTGGAACTTGCTATCAAATGCCACTCAAGCTTCCAGTGTTTTACTTTGCCTAAGAAAGTTACATGTACACAATGGCTTATTTTTATTTTTATTTAAAGCTTTATTTAATGAAGGTTAAACTTTCAGTCATAGACTGGTTTACAAAGTGCCTTCCTACAGATATAAGATACAATATAAAAGTAAGCTAATAATATATATATAAAATATCTAGAAGATTTATAATATTAACCCAAAAATAAAAACGAATAAATGTTAACCCATACCAACCCTTGATCCCACACCCACCAAGAAATCCATGTGCAAATAGACTGCAAAAAAGTCCCCACCCTCCCACAAACCATCCGCAGGAACGAGCCCAGGCTTATGTGACTAACAGTTCATTTTCTAGTATAATTGTGTTACAGACAAGTAACAAGACAAACCCAGCAGAACACTAAAACTTACTTAATTTGTTCCCTAAGTTAAATTAATTTGCAAAGTATGCAAACTCTAATGAGTGAGCAACCTTAACTCAGCTATAACTACCTAAAGTTTTAGTCTTGCCTGCTATAGCCCAAGTATCTTGAGTACTACTTGCTTGAAAGACTTGCTGTTCTGTATAGCTCTCTTGAAACTAAACTCACTACTGTTTCCTATTTATATATTTGACAAACATTTGAGAATGTTCTAGTGCAATCTAAATTATGAAATGTTCTATTTTTAGAATCTCTAGAATATTGTTACAATAATACTTTTATCTTTCTAGAACCTTCCAGAACCATATTCCTATTTCTTCTAAATTATCTAGAACACTTACATTTCTTAAAATATTCTAGAACACAACAGAACATGCAATTAATGCACATTGTGAATGGGATTTCTTAATGACATCAGATCCATTACTGCTGAAGTGTCATTATAGTGTGTGCAATTCAGTTTTTCAATGTCAAACTGGGGGGTTTGCTGACCTGTTGTTTGGGCTTCCCATGTTTTTGTTAAATAATACAACTCATGATGGGGTGGTTCAATGAAAATGGCTGCATGTTCAATGTTGTTGTTGTCTCTGCTGTAACATCCATCAATATTTCTATAAGGCCAAGCCATCCAACATTTAATGGTCTTGAACCAGAAAAACTTGAAGCTTGTTATATTTTGGAAGCATGTTATATTTGTACAACCCACAATAACAATTCCTGTCATTTACAGCATCAACTGTCAAACATGTTTATTATTTTATGAACTACCTGACTCAGAAAGTGGTAATCATGTAGCTTACAATTAAGTGATCTTTTTACTTTTTTTGATACATTAGTGCAAACACCTAAAGGCGACACTAGAGAAAAACGTCTGTGCATGCTCTAATCTGTATGCAAATTAGCTAAAAACGTCTTCATACTATTGTAAAAATATGCAAATTTTACTTTCACACTTGTCTTACAAGTGGACTTCATAAAACTTAAGGTCCATTCTTAAAACTTAAGGCTAATTCTTACATGTTCTTTATTTATATGTTACTTGGTCCCACAAAACACAGTTAATAGAGGGGAGGTCCCCTCCATTAACTATGCACAAAAGTATACCAGCAAAATTTTTTGTATACTTGGAGAAAACAAACATTTCTTTTCACACAGAAACTCTCTTGAATTCTTGCAAACATGCTAAAATGCACGCATGTGCAGACGTTTTTCTCTAGTGTCCCTAAAGGCAACAAAACCCCACTCCAAAACAAAAAATATGAAGAGCAGACAGCATTCATCCTTCTGAATTCTGGGATATTTGTACAAAATTCACACTCTTTAAAAGCATGAAAAAGAAGTGTTGCACATGGTATGCAAGCACTTTTTGAAACACTAATCAACTCTCCATGTATTTACAAAAGATAGCCTTGGTTATCTCTCCCTTTCCTTTGGTAATAGAATAAGCTGGAAGTTGTATGTCTTTTGGAATACTTTGAACTGTGCAGAGGCATAAAAAAGACTTTATTGGGTCAAGCATTTTATTCATCATCATCACAATAGTTTGGATGCACAACCAAGTACGGATCTTCTGTTTCCGAAGCCTTGTCACCTTTGTATTCTTGCAAAGCTAGGATCACTTTGTCCTACACAAAACATATCATGAAACTTTAGTTTGGGAAGCAATCTTTTCCTTACTAATCAAGATTTTACACTACTCATCTAGGTAATGAAAGTTATCTAGAGGAAGTGAATCACCAAGTGTTTATCTCTTATCCACATATTACATCAAAAGACTCAAATCTCCCTCCCTCAATCAACAATATGAAATAAGTACATATTACCTAGGGAGGGGTACTCCCACTTTGTCCAAGTGGTAGGGGTGATCAGTGGTCGGTTTTGAAAATGACCCCTAAAAGGTACACACAAATTAAAAGAGCTTTTGAAGCCATGTTGATTTCAGCCCCTAAAAGGTATGGCTATATATGATGTCTTTGTCAAAAGAGAAGATTTCCTTTAAACTGATGAAAAATTGATTGCACTGATATTTCTTATGGTAGTCAATAACTGAAAACATCTTTCTAGCCTGTTCTTTAAAGAGAATTAATAACAATTGGCCCTAAAAGGTATATAATGGACTTTTGAGTCAGAACCCCTAAAAGGTTCACACAGGAAATATTTTCAACCTTAAAAGGACTGCCGATCACCCCTACAACTTGGACAAAGGGAGTACCCCCCAGGACATATTATCTCAAAGACCTCTCAAAGCTGATCCCTTGACAAAGAGACGATATCACAATAGACATATCATAAGCCAATGCAGAGGGATGACATGTCAATCAAGAAATACTTACATGCTCAATAAGTCTGTCAAGTACTCTGTCAACCAAGGTCTTCTTTTGACCCAGCTCTTCTTCACTTTCTATTTCACTTTCAATGTCTTTTAGATACCAGTTAACAAGGTCACTTCGACGGAATTTTTCCTCAGCTGAATGGGAAGATGAAATAAACAATGCTTGTTATGAAACAAAATCAATGGAAAATGGCCTTATCTGTCACATCTCCAGAGAGACATTTGAGAAGATTAATATTATGTGGAAATAATCTAAGCTGTAAATGAAACAGCAACATACCAGATTCCGATTTTTCTTCTTCTTTTCTAAGACGTTTGATTAACAGCTGAGCTAATCTCTTATAATCTTCATAGGATACCCTCAAAGGTGGTTTGCTTGGTTGTCCAGTTTCACCATTTACCATGGCAGTGCTTGATGGTTCTGTCTGTGAACCACTACCTTCTTCATTTTCTACTTCCATTTCTGGTTAAAGAAAACATATAAGTCTAGAGATCAAAACAGCTTTACTCATTTTGTGCCCCCACTAGGGGCGGATCCAAGGGATCAAAAAAAGGGGTGGCCGGAAAATTTTGCACAGGCAAGACCTTCTATTCAGCATTAAATCCAGTCCTTAGTTAATAATATTTGGATGTTGTTTTCCTGTCTTGAAAAAGATCTTATGTTTATTTGATTTTTCTAAGTTTTATTCGAATGTTATATAGCAAAGAGTCACTTAGTAGTTTGTGTGTGTGTGTTTTCTATTTTTGCAAAAGGGGGTGCCGCAGCCCCTTCAGTCCCCCCTAAATCTGCCCCTGCCCACTGTAGTATCATAGGCTGATCCTAGTGGGCTCAGATTGACTTGTAGCTTTGCTCTCATTCATGATGGACTTCATGTTGTTGAATAAAAGGGGCCAGAATCTTATATATTGGCGATGATGCCTTTAGGCAAAATAGAAGAGTTTGATGGTCAAACACAAAATATCAACAGATACTTAGAACATTTAGAGCAATACTTCAAAGCAAGTGAAGTTCCTGAAGACGGAGGAGAATCCCAAAGAAGACAGATAAGACAAATAATTATTAACATCTTTGCCCTACTGTACCTTCACTGTGCTCCTCTTCTTCTTCTTCAAACTGTATGTCTGGTGTTTCTACACGGATGATGGATTTATTAAGAAGCCTGAAAGCCTCTTTCACATGCTTGGGTTGGACCTACAGAAGATTTTTAAAGAGTAAAGAAACTTAGGAGTCAAGTATAATTTTTTAGCATTACTGAAAGTCTAACATCTAAAACCTTTTAGAACACTGACTCTGATGCTAGGTGGTTAGAACAAAGCCATTCAATCTGCAGGTAGCTGCTAACATAGCTTGCCCTCTAGGTGTGCATATTTATACCTCATCTGAACAACACAGTCTTGCCATGGCCTCTGATAGACGAATCATGCTTTCCAGCTGTCTGACAGTGATTCTCCAGGCAGATCTGGCAGTACCTACACATAATAGCAAAAACAAGTGAAAACATGAAAAACGAAAAACATGGACCAAGCTCTAATGACTAAAGTGATGCTTTCATGCTGCTATGCTTATCAGAGTGGGCCATTCGGCAGCTGAGCAACAAGCAATATTGATCAACCACGATCTGCATTCATGGTACATCATTTTCAGCTGCTATGGCATACCCTTACAGCAACCTCTAGAAAAACTAAACAACAGATGTCCACTAACAGCTAAGTCAGTTAACATAGTGTGTGCAATATAGGCCGATCTATTAGATAACTGACACTAAAGACCATATACTCACTGGAACTGTCTCTTTCCCTGAGATGCTTGTATTGCTCCACCATAAAGTCTTGTGCTTCTTTGGTTATCTAGTTCATTAAGAAATAAAAATCAAATACAGTCAAGGTGGCAGTTGCGCAGCTGAGATGGTTACTATGAATAGAGCAGATTTTATACGAGTGGGAAACAACATTGCAAATTTGTAATCATACTGTAGTAGTACCATACTTTACTGTAGCCATAACTACACAGTGGGTAATAGTGAACAATCTGCACCCTACGGTAAGTGGTCGGTAACTCCGTTCACCAACCACTTACCATTACCTTACCAGTATCTTACCGTTACCTTACCGACCACTTACCACTTACACTCTAAGATGGGTATTTCATTTAAAATTTGGCAAGTCGTAAAACACCTACAACACATTAAATTTATATTTGTAATTTTTTTTTTAATAGGAAACGATCGTTTCACCTGCTGAAGTTTGCCTACCTATCAAATAAGTTGTGAATCTTTGCTTGTTGTCAAAATCTTTATTAAAAACACACACTTTTTATCTCTTAAAAAAGTTTTTATCAATCTAAAGGCGAATAAAGTAAGAGAAACATTGTGAATTTCAGTCAGACACGAACGAGTTGTTGTGTTACAACAACAGTGTTCTTGATTCACAACCAGCATGTGTCTGTGGTGCTCAAACGGAGTTGAAGACTCGTGCAGCAGCGAAAGATGGACATGCCTGGAGATGTACGAATAAAAACTGTAGAAAGTGGTGTTCTATCAGGAGAAATTCTTTCTTCGAAGACTCCAATGTATCACTTGTCACCTGGCTTCACGTGCTTTATGTGCTTTACTTATGGTCCCGTGATGACTCCAACCACCGCATCCAAGAGATGACCGGACTGTCTAACAGGACAGTTGTCAAGATGCTGATGGCAATACGATCTGTTTGCTCCAACAACATGGCTACAGACTTGATAAGAATAGGCGGTCGAGGACATATCATAGAGATTGACGAGTCCAAGTTTGGCATTAAGCAAAAGTACCATCGTGGAAGGTTTGGTGAAGGTCCCTGGGTGTTTGGTGCCATCGACAGAGCGACCAAAGAAGTTGTCCTCTTCCGAGTTTCAAATGGTACGCGTGCTATGCTATTACTAATAATACGTCGACACATTCTACCTGGCAGCACGATTTACTCAGACGACTACCGTATATTACCGTGTATAAGTTGACCTTTTACGTCGAGATTCTTAGGTAAAAAACGGGGGGTCGACTTATACACGGTGACAAAAAAGTTGATGGTATGT
>WUAP02123871.1:0-15499 GCA_015163945.2 Stichodactyla helianthus | reverse complement strand
ACTGCTTTAGTGTTGTCTTTGGTTCTAGACCCATTGTCTTTATAACTCAGATGATTGCTTCATATCTGTTTAGTGTTTATAGTTTTTCAAAGCCATTATACTTGACACAGTTTTTCATGTAACGAGTTTGTGTTTTGGATAAACATTGGTGATCCTGAAGAACGCTTTCTCTCCTTTCAGCATCATGTCTCACTCTCCAAGCGGTCACTTTCATTTTAACTCCATATTGACAAATATATAATTAAATTTATTGATTATAATCAAGCATGCTTTTCTTAGTTGGTTCGCTTAGGGAAATACGCTGTCATGATTCCGAGAGCTGTCTCATTCAGTTTGTCATGCGCATGCTATGGTGATATTTTCAGTAAATGGAACAGACGCACATTTTCTAGGGCTTTTAAATTTACTGCTGTTAAATTTAGAAAACCTTAAGACATTTCAGGGGTGTGCAATGCTATTTTATAGAAACAACAGCAGTGATCGTCATGGCATTTTCCATCTAGAGGACTTGCATGGTTTCTTAGAGTAAACGAGATTCTCAAACGAATCTTTGGTCTGAAGAAACAGATTCAATAGTCGGTTGTTCTAGCGAATTTAACCTTGTAGCCAATGAAGAAAGCCTCTACATTTCTTTCATATTTGAGCATTCTTCGTACAAAATCAAATCAAGACAGTTCTTAAGGACTTCAAAAGGACAGACTTCTTAACCGCAGGCTTTCCACAGACACTGATATTTGAACATATCTATGAGTGATAGCTGTGACTGGAGTATGGCGGCGAATAATTAAAATAATAAACTTTTCAAACGTTTTCCTCGATTTTATTCCAAGAGGAAATTCGATTAAAATGATATAGTAATTCTTGTCCAGTATGAAACTCATTTAGAGGCACCCAACTTAGAAAGTTTGGCAGCTACAATTGCAATTCGCA
The DNA here is from genome assembly GCA_015163945.2 of Stichodactyla helianthus. Taxonomy (NCBI): domain Eukaryota; kingdom Metazoa; phylum Cnidaria; class Anthozoa; order Actiniaria; family Stichodactylidae; genus Stichodactyla; species Stichodactyla helianthus. The sequence continues at coordinate 14,569 of WUAP02123871.1, read as the reverse complement.
TTTCCAATTTGTATCCACAATGAAAATGCGTACAAATCAATGGTTGGTACCAATGAAAACTAACTGGTTCATTCTTTATAATACTGACACTTTTCTAGATTTATTTTGTATTACCAGTTAAGTAGTTTCATTCCAGCACTGTAATAAATGCCAGGCAGACAAGAAGTAACGGCTTTATTTACTAATTTTCTTCGACAAGAATTAGACACGAAACATGGCTGCCTTCATGATATGATGTAACAAATCTATTGTAGGATGCTAGAAGTCTATTCCTTACTACACGACATTCGTGAATAACTTTAATAATATCACTGAATTGCGATAGATAAAAGGTCCCTATTAAAGTGATCGACCGTTCGTAAGAAACGGTCTCATATGACACTTTGTGCGCTATGGCCACAATGCAGGATTTTACAATCAAGTCTCTTTAATATCCTCTCGTACCAGTGGTGCGATCAATTGATTCAAAACCAAATCAAGAAAATATATTGCTTTTAGTTTGTCACAGCAAATGTTTTTAAGGTTACCAAGCTTTCCACTGAAGTCCGTTTAAGATCCAACAATTCATACAATAAAACATAACACATTCTTGTAACATCGGCTTCAAAAATACTTCATGAGTAAGGTTCAAAACCTTTTGTTTACACTACTGACGAAATCTAAATATGTAAGTTTTTTTCTTGTCAGTACAAACTAAAGACAGGGCAATCCTTTCTTTTGTCGATATAGATATTTTTCAAGAGTTTTACTTACTGCAACACTTCTATTACTACATTGGCTCACAGTGGAGATTGTAGCTCGGCTCGAAGAATAATAGCACACTAGAGAAAGTTCGAACTAAACAAACTATAAGCGTGAAAATCTTGGAAAGTTTTGCTCACTAGTTCTTCTCATAAACTCTTCAATACTTGTTTCTTTTATCCGGTGTGTCATTTGAGTTTTACGTGTCTATTTTTGGGCAGAAAAGATCATATAAATTAGCTATAACAACACGTTGACTGGGCCGCGACATCGCCGACTTCTTAGGTGTATTAAACCTGCAGTGAATCGCCAACTTTTTGTTCTTGTTGTTTTTTTCTCAAACGAGATCAAAAATTCGAACGCAATACTATCTGATACGCAGAGATTTTCTTCTTTTTTCCTTGCCATTTTGCTTGGGACAAATTTCAGATAAACAACCCGATTACTGCGGTTTGTTAGCTTGGCACCACTGGCCTGTTGTGTTCTCAAACAAGTTGCGAAGGACTTTACTTTTCCCATGTAACTGAAATATTCGACATGTAAAAATAGAATAAGAGAGAAAACATTATTAACACGGTATTGGAATGGTGCAGGAAGACATTTGGAAGGGTTCAAAGTAAACGATGTGATGAAAACGCTGAAGCGTTCTACAGAATAATTTTTCTATTCTGTAGCTGTTATGATTTCTGTTCGCTTTGCAGGCCCTAAAACTATATTTTAAATCAATTTTACTTAAAACTTTTTAGAAACAAGTAATTTAAACGTTTTACGAAGAAGAAAAGTGTTTCAATACCCTTAATTCTGGTCCTATGATGTAAAAAAATAAGAAAAAATCCAAAGTATTAGTTGCGAAGGTTAAATCATTGATCGCTTAGTTGTACCACGCCTGGAAGCATTGGAAACACAAGCTTTGAAATCGAAATTATCTACAGCTATTTGTAGTTTTATAATGATTTTTTTATAAAACTGAAAACTTGTCTTTTTACAACAAAGTGGAAATTCTTTTTACAACGGTAGTCTTTTGTTAGATCGTAGTTCCAGTGTTCAATCTAAAAAATGGAATCCAAAGATGGAGGTCTTCGTCTCCTGACGCAGGCGAATATGATGATCTACCACTGTCAGTATTTAGAGTTATGTAAGTTGTTTGGAAAGTTTTTGTCTCTGAAGCCAATACATTTTGCTATTTTGGTAAAAAAAAAACAAACCCTAGAAACGTATATTTTTACTGCGGTGCCATCGGCGTATCTTGGTGCCTCAAGGTTTGTACGCTTAAATGGCAGTCTTCTGTTGATCGTAGTTTTGCTCGCCTTTAACCCAAGCTAAAATGTAGCTTTAATTAAATTTCCTTGAGACTTTTTTTGATTTGTACCATATTTTGTTTGACCTGTGTTTTTGGCATTCTTCTTCGTTTTCTTTTAAAAGCTTTTCGAAGTTTTGTTTCCGTCGAATAATTAATTGCCTTTGTTCGCTGAACAGTCTTTGAAGCGTTCTTCCCTTTTCGAGCTAACAGTGTATCGTTCGGTTTTCTCTTTCTTGGCGAATTTTTCTTGGATTGTAGCTTTGAATGAATAGCTGAAGGCCTTACCGACGTTAAATAAAGCTACTTTACCATTTTGTTCTCTGTATTCTTTCCTACCTTTACCGACAAGCTTAAGGCGTCCATTTTTGCCATCAAAACTTGTAATCACTCCACATAGCTTTAGTTTCATGGTGTGCCATAAAAGCTTTCTCAGTCTCCTAGGTTATGGACAACAGTGCCTTAGTGTCTGCCTTTATCCTTCTTCAGGAATGCTTTTTCTCTTGATCAATGTTAGTGGCTCCAGCCTACGTTGCTGAGGATTTTTCATCGCAAAACAGATCTCTGCAACTCTCTATTTTGTCCCAAAGGTCAGAAACTTTTCAAGGTAGACAACACACCCTTGTGCCTTAAGGATGTGGAATAAAAAGCTAATTATTGAGTTCAAAAAGCCTTCCGTTGCTCTACTACACACTAGTTTTTGGTCTTCGCAAGCATTTTAATTTAATAATGTTTTTAAAATCTGTATTTCTATAATTTATAAACAATTCCAACTTGGGTTTTGGTTATGAGAATCAAGAGACATGCCTTGGGTTCTTGTTTGTTATACAGAATTTTAAGAGCTCAAAGCTTGTTTGTTTTCGAGGTGTGCCATAAACCAAAAGACACCATGATGGTTGAATGATCCGAAAGTGGGCTTAATCAAGTCGTGCTCTTCCTCGTCCTTTTTTCTTCTTTAAATGCAAAACATTTGCTGTTATTTGATGGCAATCGGTTTTTTTATAGTTTACTGTCACAGCTCAACAACGAAAAGAAGCCTACTCATGCAGTAAACACGTTTGGATGTCACTGTGCAAACTCTGACATGAGTAAGATCTTTCTTTATTTCATTTTCTGTTTAATGTCATTTGTTCTTTATCATTTTCGCTGCCTTTTGTATAAAAAAAGTGATTTGAAGAAGGGTTGTAGTTCAAGTAAAGTTAGAGTAGCCTATTTGAAGTTTTGAGCCATGATCAGTGGAGAATGACTTAGTGAATGTAAGAGTCAAAACAGACGGTTATTTCTCGTAACCTTGTGGCACATACACTTCAGGTAACACATTTTGCAATCAGCTTAGGGTATTCACAAAGAAGTACCAGTCCGTAGCAATAAATCAAGTCCAAACCACAAAATTGAGTTGTTGACTGATAGAAAAAAAGAACTTACCTGACTTAACTTATCATTGCTGGTTCCAAACATCTCTAATCTAATCTTGTGAAGTGTATTTAGCAAAACAAATTTCACAATACCATAACTTTAATATTACTGTGGTTTTGGGAAATTAAATTGATTTTTATGCAAGAATTCATAAAACAATGTCAATTAACTCGTTTGGCACATCTTATGTTGTACTGTTTCAGACCACTTGACCGTTACGTCGGTTGAACTCTTTTTCCCTTTTCCTGGTGTTTGAAAAGATGCTTTGATTAGTGAAAATGTAATTTCTCAAATAAAGAAACATGCTTGGAGACTCTTACTAATCAGACAAGCTCTTGATTTCTGGTTATTCTTTTCCAAAAAAGCAAAAAGGTCGTACCCAATTCATTATCTTTTTAGGCTATTTTGAAGGAACAATTTCATGGTTCACAAATTCACAAAAGACTACATGTTTGGCGTTTGACTGAAAATGCATAAGTTGGTGATGTAGTTGTTAAAGAATAAAGGTAGAGCCTCGGCTTGTTACCTTTTGTAATGAAGGTATCTGAAAGGCGTCTTTCCTTTATGCTTCTAGTTCACCATTCATAACTTTCCTTGACTATAAAGTGCAACATATAGTTTAATCAAGTTGTTGCTTACAAATACCCAAAGTTGCCTGATTTCGAATTCTAAACGACTCCCCGTTCACTGCCTAGTTCACTTCACCAATTTTGGCCTATTGTAAACTCTACCACTGCACATTCCATCGAATTGCAGTAGATTTCGTATTTTTAACAAATAATTATTTTACTTTCTTAGGTTTTTGTGGGAGGACTGGGAGATTGAGTTCAAATATGATGATTTCTGAATAGTGTATTTCGGCATCTGAAATATTTGGAAACCTACCCCTCTTGTCGGCTTCTTCTAAGGGCCTCTCTAATTATTATTGCACCTAATTAAATAAATATTTTTGCAAAAAGAAAAAGAAAATACAAAAGATAGAACAAACGAAATTCCGATACAGGCCCCTAAAAAGTCCATTGGTGGTAATTTTAAGATTGTTGACGTTTTGGGAGTCGAGGTATTTTGATAATTATATAAACAATTCCGATTTGGGGCGTCAAGTACTAAAGTGTCACATCTTGCATTCAATGTGTTAGGTAGCGCTGTCTTTCTGTTCTTTTGTTTGCTACCGGTTCCTTGTAATATCATAAACTATGACCTCCATTTACCTCGATGACAAAAACTAGAAAAATCAAAACCAAAAACCAGAAAGACAACAGCATATTATCTCATAAAAGAAGTAGACCATCATGGCGGGCTTTGTAGAAGAACAACAGTAGCTGCAAATCTAAAACAAAAGATGTAAAATAAACGATACGATGCCAAAAGTATAAATGTTTTATTAAATTTCTTTGTACATTATGGATTAAATACATAGATGAGACAAAACCTTTTTGACCCTGTCGAGTTGTTCGTAAAACAAGAACTCTGCAAATGTTGACACCAACTTGGCAGAGAAGACGTAGGGTCACCTTAGAAACAAGTGCAAGTGATGAACTGTTAAAAAAATCTTGAAAGCGTGTCATACATATGTAACGAAAGATAGTACCGACTAGGATAACGGAGTGACTCTTTTTTATTAATGTTAGTATTATTATTATTGTCTTTATCATTATTATGTTCATAACCATTCAATAAGCAACGCTTCGGAAACAGAAACGTGGCATAGATATTGGACCTACTTTAAAAGGCAAGCCATCTAAAATAACTCATATATAGAACTGATATTAACACACTCTACAAACAAGCAAACCTTTTAATGGGACAAATGGTATTTTTACAAGCTTTTGATTTCAAAATGAGTATCTTTTGTCAGATTTATCGAAGCCCTATGAGATGCACTTTACAATTCAATTGATGGAAACATAAACAGGACGGTGATTAAGATGACCTCTTGTTACGATACGGCTAAAACAAACACACTTGCCTCTTGTTTTCAAGTCTGGGAGAAGAAAAACGCATTATAGGAATTTTATTGACAACTCAATAAAACATATTTAGATTAATAATGAAAGGCAGCGAATAAAAAGCTGGATAAATACTTGCTGAAGATAAGTCACAAGCATACAAGACCTTCAATCCTTTTCAATCTCCTTTGAATATTCTGACTATGCATAAAGCCTGTTTACTGTACTAGTAAACTTTAAAAAAACGATATATATAAAGAAAAAAAGCAAATATTTTGTTACATAATGTAGAAGTGGTTAGGAATCTGTCCTCGGTGGGATATTTCCTTGCCAAGGCCGTGCCTTCTGCAGATAATCACCCACGAGATGTCAGTTTGAAGGCAGTAGCTCACAAGGATACAAGTTTCTTAGCCATGGATTAAGGCCTCGGGGTTAAAGTTCTTTAGCTTAACTTAGTCAATCTTTGTAATTTACCTAATAATTCCACACACAGTATTTCGTTTCTTGATTCCTCTCGATTTTGAAGTACAGTGCATAGCTATGCTTTTCGACTATAAAATTTTATCTGCGCCATTAGATTTCACTGTTGGCTTACTGAGAATTCATGTTTCTGTCTTTCTTGGTTTTCTTAGCCTTAAGGTCACTTGCTGATCATAATCTGTTTCTTGAATGAACTCAACTTTCTTCACAAAACGGTTGTTTTTTTCCCCCTGTAAACCGCTTGTTAATCGGTGCACGGAGAGAGAGCTCGAGGCTTTGCACATCCTACCATCATCTTTTCTCGCCTGTTATTGAAAGAGTTTAGGCTGAAAAATAAACCAGAAAAAGACAATATTCCTGTTAGAACATTTCAAAAGAACCACTAAAGGGAATTGAAAAAAAAAAATTTTTTTTTAAAGGCCTTTGCGTGCTTTGTTTTGAGTCGTATTTCTTGTTTCTTTGGGAGCTTTGGTAGCCCACCAACAAACTGAGCACGTTGTTAGATTAGCCAACTATATCTATATCTTAAATGCAAGGATTTTCCTTTATTCTAAATTCTAAAACATTAGTGAAGACATTAAGTTGTTTAATACGTCAATGGATACTTTTTCCTTTTAGTTAAGTGGTCATTTTGATGTACTCGTAGTGAGATAAGTTTTTTTTTTTTTTTACAAAGGTCACTTCCCAACGGCTCAGTAGACTAAACACTTGCGCCATATCCTAATGCGTGAAGACCACACCAAATTAAACTATATTGTTCATTCTTTCTCTTCACAGGTATCTCTGCTTTCTTTTATAAAGTTATATTCATTCTACGTTCTGAGGAATTTCTGGTGAGAATTTGGTAGAATTCATCGGTGATTTCAAAGGTAAAAAATCTCTGATCATTAAAATCATTTTCAGCCATCTTGGGCTTTTACGGCGAAATCAACATGACTAGAAATTTCGATTCGTTGGCTGTACCACATAGGAATGATTCTCCTCTCTACTTAAACAAAATGAAAAGTATATTTTGCATCTAGTAAAAGCAGAGTTCAGGAATAATTCGTAAAAGAAAAGGGATTTCTGATTTTCTAGCTTAAGACTACATTTGATACTGAACCAAGTGGCCCAAAGACTGCAGATCGTGTAGAATCGAGCCACATCATACAAAGAACATGAAGAGGAATAATTTCTTCTTATTATATAGTCTATTCACATATTATCGGATAGCTTAAAGTTTATAAACGGTGATAAATGGTGTTTTTTGTGGATTATGATTCGTAGTACTTAGATTAATTTTTTGTAAAGAAATTCCTTGCATATCAAGGCTAAATGGCAGTCGAGTCTTGGCATGCAAAAAAACAATAATTAATACTCGATTCTTTTTCATATATTTCACGTTCCTTAGGTTTTTTGAGAGTGAACTTTTGTGAATGCTTTTGAAAGTGTAATAAAATGAAAGGTTTTAGTGAAACTCAATTAGAAGCCATAAGAAAAAGACATGGAAATTTAAAGTTATGATACCAAATCAAGATGGAAGCTTACAAATATTGTTGAATGCCATAACTGTAATCTTACAGTACTAAAAAGGCAACCATTAATTATAACACATTAATTATCATTAACATGCACCAGATTTACTAATCTGTAGTTAATTAAAATGAGTATATGGTTTTTAAAAACGATCTCAATGTGCTACACCGTCTATACGCGTATTCATGTCGCCTTCACGAGAAAACATCATAAGACAAAGATTAAATTGTTAAAAACAATGCTGACTCCGTACTCTTATGCGGGGAGTACAACTATATATTATTCTGTTATAAAGCAGAGCTGAATGAGGAAAAATACAAGCTAATGCTGCAGAAGAGTTTACTGATGTGGCAAGAAGTGTTTCTGTTTAATTGCGAGAATAGTCCACGTCGAAGACTAAGCCTTTTTGACCTCAAAGAAGAAGAATTTTTTACTGTTGACACTGATTTGGCAGGGAGGAAAAGACGAGTTCACACTTGAAACAAGATTCTGTAATTTTGGAGAAATCCCTGGAGAATCATCACTGTACATTATTCTCAGCACAAAAAAGAGAGTTTGCTTAGTCGATCTTCGGTTAAGTTTTAAAAACAGTTTTACCTTTTTGAAGATCATCTTTAGACAATCAGGATGGAACCAAAACTGCGGAATAGATCGTTGTACTGAATGTAATCAGAATATTGGATATAAAGACTAAAGTTTCATTATACATCAGTAGTGCTAGAAAATCAGCCGAATTGAATCAAGAACTAACTAAGAATATTCCAAGTCGGCTATCAAAACCCCCACATGAAATGTCTTCTCTCTAAACTCAATATTAAAAGTAATCTCCCGATGAAACAAATTGATTAATTGGTAGAAGTTAATTTGAGTATTGAAAGCAACTTCGAGGCAGAACCAATAGAAAGGCTTCTGTAGAAGCAGACATACTTGTTCTGATGAAAGTTGTTATCCGTTTCGTAAACGCTTTTCTTTTCGTTTGCCAAAAGCACGAAGACTATGCCATGGAGAATGACTAGAGTAGGATTTCTTCATCCATTGGCATATTGGGGAATTTCAAAGCTCTAGAAATCGCTTCATTTAACTTACATAAGCATTTCCATGTTATATGATTGGATTACTATAAACAAGAGCCATACCTGATAAAGAAAAATGAAGACATCAAATTGTAAGGAATGTAACTGTATTCTTGGGTTCAACATGGAGACTCCACCGTAATGGCTGCCTTCTGAAATGAAAAGTAATTTTAGAAGTAAATTCTTTGTACGTTTCTGTACTTTTTGTTACGGAAGGGGCTTCCGCCTTTCTTCTCATCATTTTTTTAAAACTCTTTTAAGTACCCTACGTGGTTTTTAGGGCTATTTTCTCTGTGCATTCTTTTGTTTTGGGAGCGAAAGTTGCTGTTGTTCAACGCTTAGCTTCTCTGATGATTCAGAGCTGCAAACAATACTTAAAATTAAGAGCTCTGAGTAGTCAATCTATCATTAATAGTAAATACGGCATAACATTTCTTGAACAAAGTAAAATAACGTTGAGATTTGTGCGAGATTTCAATACAAAATAAAACGCAAGATTTAATTACTTTTTTGATGTCGGTAATCATTCAGCATTTGATGACTTTTACCATCCCAGGAAATCCATTCGATAGCATCAAAAGGCTTTTAGCGCTTTTTCGGGTGCTTTACTACCTTCATTTCTCACCCAAAACGTATCCAACAACTCAAATAGACTTACAGTGTAGGTTACATTGACTTAAGGACTAAAAGTCTGGTTTTCTTTGAGCCTTTGGAATCCAGAGGTCACTATTTTTCGATATGAGTGACTACATACCTCTAACTTGACATGGGTGGGGAGGAAAAACTAATTGTCCAGTGAGAGAAACCTTCCGATGTCACTACGGTTGCTTGTGTTCCGATCCCTTTTGTTTGTCCTCAAAATTGAAGTGCTTGTTTTAGTTAAATCAATTGTTGAAACTTTATTTTTGCTTTAAGACGCAGGATAACAGATGATAGAGCACGGGCAATGGCTCCTACGTTTTCAAACCTAACGTGGTTTACACGAGTTAGGAATTCAATTTAGCGTTTTTTTTTATTTTGATGGCTTTAATGCTCATCTTTTTCATCACTGTTTCCTTTTCGTCTTTAGACATTGAAAAATGTTGTTTCATGCTGTGAAATTTGATAACGATTAGTGCTGCTGGTCAATGAATTAACTAAAACACGAGACCGATCCATACACGAGATCGAGAGCACTATGAAGACACTGAGACGACATTATCACGACATTATGCTTGCCAAGATTTCTTAATAAATGTGAAAAATTAAGAAATAGGCTTTGATACTCAAATATCTTTAGTTGCAGGCTAAATAAGCGTAAAGAAAACCGAAGAAAACTGAAACTCAGTGGATCAACTTTTTCTTTGAACCCTGAATCATGCAACTCTTGACTAGGCAGGACAAAAGTGTACAGATTTTAAATGTACAAAAACAAGAATCTAGACGCTTCTTTGACAGACTTACATCATCAGCAAGTAAAGAATAGTAGTGTGGTATTTAGCATTTGGCGCGAAATACCAGGGACAGAGGGAATGTGCAACTTGAAGGAACAACCCTCACCTATAAACAACATCTTGATTCAAACCTTCCCCTGAATTACTTTGGCTCTTACAAAAAGATTAATTGTGTAAACCGTGTCCTGTTCATCTAAAATATAGATAGGACGGCTATCAATGATGAAAACTTCATCAAGAGCGAGTTAGTAGCTTAGCAAGCTGTTTTTGACCCATTTGATTTAAATTTTAACATCATCAACAACAACAACAACAACCTTCATGAGCCAGATATCCAGCAGAATCACACTTTATTCTTCAAAAAGGCAATAAATGAAAGCATGGTAATTTTAATTAATGATTTAGCGTTTTATCTTAAGGAATACACTGAAAGTATGGGAGTTAAATATAATTCATAACACATTGGATCTAAATATGTAATACAGGTAGTATAAAAACATACCTAACTGTATAACCTCCAAAGTCACAACTGCAACTTTCTTCAACCGATGTAAATAGTTTGCAAACAAATACAATAGAGTTCATTAAATTTCGATAGCTTTGTAACATATATATTTTTTCCTTGTATTTCTTTTTTTCTTGTATATAATGCTAGAATCCAAATAATGGATTCAGTGTTAGTGTTTTATGATATATAGTTTCTGAGAGTTGGCCTTTGCAGGTTTTTCTCGGAGTAGTTATATATTTTTCATGTATTTATATAAATTTGTTAACCGTAGATCCGAAAAACTGTAAAAATGATTATGTGAACTTTTATTCACCGATACTTTTTTTTTTTTTTTTTTCACAATATATGTATAATATGTATAAAAGCATAATTGGGGCAAAAATATATTCAGTTCTAGTGGCTATAATGCCTTGTGCAACTTCAGGCTAGTAAAGAAAACGTCAATTTCAACACAGCATTGAAAATTTCTAAGTGTAAGTAAAAAACTGTTGTAGTGCTGAAAAGAATCTATGAAAGGCACTTTTGACCTTAAAGTGAAGTAGGAATATTTCTATGTATGTTGACAAGAACTTAGTGGCAGAGAGATGAGGTCACAGCAAATGAATGTGTGTGTGGTCGTAAAACTATTGAAATAAGTACGCTATATTACAGATAGAAAAGGAGACAGTTTGAAGTAGTATTTCGTCGATGTTCAAATTACAAAGTTTAAAAAGAAGAACTCTTGTCAATTGACAATGAAATTTTTTGTAAGTTTCTGCATAAGCATCATTAAAAGATCAAAACTGTAAGTGAATTGAAGATTGCATTCAGTTATGTTATGAAAAAGGTAATTGCCTTTAAGTTGGAGTCACGTTTTGTTTGATTTTTTTTTTTTTTTTTTTTTTTTTAGTGAGGAGTTACGAAGTGGTTGAGTGGTCGAGTCGGTGCCGGAATTAGATCTAATCGGCGTGAAATAGAACAACTGTAATTAGCTGACCCCTATTTAGGACATCATAAACATGACATAGATTCACCCCTGGAGCTCATAAATTCATACAGTTTGAAGTGAAAAATATTAGAAATTATCAAACATTAAATAATGTTCTGTTGCCGGAGACACGTCGATAGTAACTCAGACTGTTTTCTTATAAAAGATTTCAAAAACAGTGAACAGTAGACTTTTAAAAACCCTGAAATCTTTCTTTGTCGGTATTTTCTGTGTTCAAAAAGAACTCTTCCAGTAAACCAAAAGTTAAACTTGTACAAAAACAGCGTTGGGCTTCTTCTGGTAGTAATTAGATTTCTGTTCATTGGTTTTAACAGTTTTGTCCGTTCGCTGAAGTGTTCAGCGAAATTGAAGCCAAAATGGCTTCCTCAGCCAAACAAGACATACACAACTTGCCTAAGTGTAAGCAAAATGAGGTTTTATACTTTCCAAGTCAACAAACGTACGCATTTCTTGGAGTTTGGATGAAAACGAACCAGGTGAAGTCAGGTTCTGCGGAAGACAGTCGTATCCGCTCAGCAACGAGTCTTCCCAAACATGGCTACCTCGTTCTTCTTTCGGACGATTTTCCTCGCTCCTGCCATCCGAATTCATTTTTTCCTTGATTTCTTTACGCCACTTCGTTCGCCTGTTTTGGTACCATGTTTTGACTTGTGTTTCTGTCATTCCTAAGTCTTTCGAGAGCTCTCCCCGTTTTGCTTCTGTTAGGTATTTCTCCTCGCCAAACTCCTTCTCAAGTCTCTCGATCTGGCTATGAGCAAAGAGTGGTCGCTGTTTAGGCTTTCTCATGAAGCGTTTGCGGCGCTTTAAAAACGGATTCAAAGCTGTGAAGAAGGAAGGATAAAGTGTTAGCAAAGTGTAAAATAGATCATCAATAGCTCTGTTGAAAAGAAAGTACACTACTAGATAATTGGATTACAATAAGGCAAAGTTTCTCGCGCCTTTATCTTCTCTCTCGTCGTGCGAGAGATACATTAAAAGATATTGCAAAAAAAGTTCAAAACTTTCACTTAAAATGTTTTTGCCGACTGGTAAGTTGTTCCGGAATACTTTGAAACCCAAAGTACGGAAACGCTTTTTCGCTATCACGTACTGATTTTTACTACAAGATATAAAACTCAAAAGACGTAAACAGCTTAGCTAATGCTCAAGCAACGATTCATGTTTTTCTTCTTCTGCTTGTAATGTAGTATCAATAACAAATCGTATTTGAAGTATATAGCTGTGGTGTTACCTTCAACTGACTTGAGGTGTACAAGTATAAGAAGAACCGAACGGTACAGTGAGAGAACGAAGCGAGTTTTGGTTAGGTTATGATAACAAATGCTAAGGCCAACACCCTGAGACGATCAATGAGTACACAGCGCGTGGTCTCTCTTAACACTCGATTTATCATTCTCAATTCGGGCCTACTCAACCACCACGTCATTTGTGACAAAATGAAAAACTAACCAACAATATGTTACACTCAGATGGCCTTTGCACTGTACGGAAATAACTTAGACAAGAGAAGACTATAATGTCAAGGCAAGTCAAGTCCAACGGTACTTATCGCGTCTACTTACGCATTGGGATCCCCTGTCTTGGGTAGCCGAAGTTGAATGGGAAGGTTGGAAACGGGTGGGTAGTAGCCATATGGAAATCCTCAAAATTCAATGGACTTTGGAGAGGCAAAGGTGGAAGCATTTGCATTACGTTGTAGTCCATCAAAGATGGCCTCAGGGCTTGAGGCATCAGTGTTGGGACTCCGGCGAATGGATGAACGTTGCTAAACCCTTGTGGTAAAATCTCCATTTTTCTTGCCTCCATTGGTTCGCTGTCTTGAAGGTTCAGGATATTGTCTATTGAAAACGAGCTCTTAGTTGAAGCCATTGAAGACGATCTTGTAGCGCGATTATCGGACGTCATGTTCGAAGTGTTTCCAGCCCGGCGTACAATTGAGAATGAGCGTAAAAACCAACAAGTTATCTCGACTGACTGTCTCCTATTATATCATATCAAAGCCATCAAGATCGCGTCATTGCTGTCTAATTAAACCAGTCTATCATCCAATCAACGCGGCCTGCATTCAGGAGGTGTAAAGCCCCGTGTAAAGTGCTGTAATCTGCATTCAAAACCAGCCACCAAAATAGATAATTCCAATAGCGGCCGAGTGTATAATTCAATGTTTACGTAGAAATGACTTTACGTCATGTTGCTTATGAAGGCAATAAATCTTGACGGGATTAACTAAGAAGGGCAGTATATATATCTACGTATGATTAGAAACGAGCCGTGACGTAGACGAAGGGTCACCGTCTCAAGCACGAGCTTGTTTCCGGTGTCAAAAATACTTTGCCGGAAGGGTTCGTCCGCTTGTCGGATAAATTCAAGCTTGGTACAGGAAGATTTGGAGTGTGAGGTATTTCGATGTATTTTTTTGACTCGTTTACAACTGCAAATTGCAGGCAATATGTTCTGCAAGGTGTATTTGCTTGGACAGGAACTTGTCAACGAGATCAATGGACGGGGCTTGCTTCGCGCAACTGGCCTTTGTGCGGTTCCGCATCTGTTGTGTTACTGACAAATTTCATATTTCTTAGAATATTGTTATATCCTGGAAAGAAGTGCGGCGTAAATTTTCGACTTTATTTGCTTGGGAAGGACAGCAAATACTCTAAGAAAATCATATGGCGAGAAGAATTCCGAGACAGCAAATACAATAGGTCTTTGTAACATGTGCGTAATGTTTTCCCGTTTCAGACCACATGTCATTACATTAGATATTATTTCTTTCTTTACCGGCAATGTGTTAGATACATTAACATGAATATAAGTCAAACAAAGAAGCAATATTCCAAAACTCTTGAAATATGAAAGCATTACGCCCACGAGAAGGTTTGTATCTTTCAAGTTACTTTAAGTATTTCATTCTCAAAAAAGGTGCGTGGGGGACCTTGAACCTTTACTTAAGTAAAACCGTTCCCTTTTCCGTGGGGTGGAACGAAAATAATCGACGTATTATCGATTATTTTGGAAACTTCAGAAGGAATTTTGCAAGAAATTCATCTTACACATCCATCTTTATAGCGTTAACAATTCCTCTTGATTTTACTTGATGAAGGCTGAATGGCCGAAACGTCCAATTAAACAGTATCTATAAGTTACAAGTTGATCGTCTTGGCTTTCTCTT
>WUAP02123860.1:0-15502 GCA_015163945.2 Stichodactyla helianthus | reverse complement strand
GAAAACTAATTAAAAGAAAGTCAATGAGAATACTCGAAAAATTATACACCACAGGGAGCCATGTATGGATGAGCTATATCCAAGAATTGAGGAGACTTCTTCTACTCTTGGAAGTACTTTGGAAGCAAAATAATACATACCCTGCTGTTGTTATTAAAAGGCGGAGCTGGAGTCTAAACTGATGACTCTTTGTTTTTTTTTCATCTCAAAATGACTAAGGTTAGTAAAAATATATGTGGTGATAAGAGAACATAGTAGTATTTGAGTGCACAAAAAGTCAGAAGCCGAGGAAGTCCGTAGATTAAGTTCTATAAGCTTGTTTTAGGTTTAAAATATAGCCAAAGCATTTGAGACTATGGTTCGAGGCGGAGCTGGGAGAATCCCAAGGTATTTAATTTTTAATCCAGGAAAGTTTACCTTCTCCTATACATTTTCTTTGGTTAAATGGACTCCATTACTATGCAAAACAATGCAAAATGTGCATGCGCCGACTCCATGTTGTCTAATATTTCTGGCAATGAGGAGGCCCATTCTTCTTACTAACAGGTAAGATGATGTTGTATTTTGTTATTTTTCTGAGGGGATCTGGGGGCATACTCCTCCAGGGAAAATTTTGAAATTTCAGGTTAACAAGATTGCCAGAAATGCATCAAAATGTGGTGCAAAATCACATAAATTTGTTCTATTTCAAGTGTCAAAAGCTCAAAAAATAGGAAAAATAGGAGAAAATAGGAATGGGCCTAAAAATAGGAAAAAATAGGAACTTGACACCCTGTTGGATATTGGATGAAACACTCTCTCCCATGTTTGATCTATTTAACAATTAGACTATGAGTTTGAGTTTTCTATCGGCTGATAGTTGACAAGGGCAAAGCCTAAGTCATTTATCAAAGCTGAGAGAAAATGAGAACGAGAAGTCTAATTGTTTTAGTAAAAATCTATTTTTGTTTCTCTGGAGTAACATTTTGTAGTAATTCTTCAATATCTTCACTCGTAAGTTCTTTAAAACATGTCTCGGGAAAAGCCACCATCTTAAATTTTCTCTACTCACCTTCTATTGAAATTAGAAGGTGAGTAAAGTAGCCAATCAGAGCATGGGATTTGCATCAGAATACTACTAGATTTTTACTAATACTTATTATCTGGCAAGCCAGTCTGGATGAAAATGGAACAGTCTGATTGGTTCTCTAAGTGATCAGTATTCTGTAGTCTAGCTCAGCATTCTGGACTGTTATATAAAATGTTTAAAAAAACATTTTGAGTTTTATTTCTACAACTATATAATAACTTAACTATTTTGTTGACCTAGCCTGTTCAGTCCGGATAGCAGGATATTAGTCTTGTTTTGCCTGTGGCTTGGTCCATACAATTGCAAAAATGAACTTGACTAATATCCCTATGTATCAATAACCTCCTGTATACTAACTTGGATGCAAGTCCACCTCCAGGTGGTAGACCTTCTATGTCTTCACCAGATAGATTCTGTAGTGCATATGTAACATCCAGTTCCGATAAATCAGATTCCTGATCAACAAGAGCTAACAAGAGAAAAAAACCCTATTAAATAAGATCATGATAGCTAGGAATTAAGCATTCTTCTATCTTAGAGCCATGCTGTTTAAGTTCTGTTTTGTTCTAATTTGTTGTTGCAAAACAACCTGGAATAATCATAACAGAGTGAACCAGAGAAGTTGATTTTTACAGGGGGAATGAAAACTGGAGAACTCAGAGATCAAACTCTTGGAGCACATAAAAGAGAACTAAAAAATAAGAGGTAGACATTGAACTTACAACCACAGCAGTGGGAGGTAGTGCATTAGTATTTCACACCACAAGTGTCCCTTGGTGATACTTTTGGACTTACTGTTTAATTGTTTTGATCAAGCCAGTATCCAAGATAAAGTTCTATAATAGAAGTACTAGTCCATGACCTTCCTTACCTCTTTTACATGTAACAATGGTGTCTTGATTAAAAATTACAGGAATTGTTCCATAATTACCTTTTACTTTTTTCTCTATTTCGGCTTCTACTTGTGCTTCCTAGTGATTACAAGAAGTATTTTCTCATTATTTTCCAACTGATCCAAATAAAGTATAAGTGTGTAACCTTCCCATGATCTTTTAACTCAAGGACAACAGTAAATACAACATAGATGACAAGGACAACAGCAATAACAACATGGACAACAGCAATAACAATATGGACAACAGCAATGACAATGACAATGGTAATAACAATATGGACAACAATGACAACAGCAATAACAACAATAACAACAAGGACAACAACATTGACAACAGCAATAACAACAATGACAACAGCAATACTACTCCATTCTCTAAAATGTCTGTGGCCCTAAAAATGCTCCACCAGGTTTTTATTTGCATTGATCAACATGATCACGTGACATTAAATACTTTCATGCCCACAGATTGTAGTGGCAATGTTTGGCATATAACGTCTGCAGTTTAATGCCAAATTTAGAAAACTTTAACATATTAATCATATTAACAACAATAACAGGAATAACAAGCACAATAACAAGGACAACAATGACAATAACAGCCTTCACAGAACATCAAATGGTAAATCAGTACTAGAAAAACAAAGAATTATTGGCACTCACTTTCTTAATGGCTTCCTCTGAAACCTTGGGTGATCCAGGTAATAAAAGAATAACAACACTCATGTTATCACGACTGCCCTGAAACAAAAATAACCATACACTGTCATAACAAAGTATGCATCTAATTAAAAAACTGTTTTATTATGCATATGTCCTCTTATTGATGATAAATTGTGTCATCAGATTGTCAAAGTAGTGTGGATTCATGAGGAGTACTTGAGTAGTTCCCTATGGCATTTGGCCTGCATACTATTAGGCTCAAACTGTCCAAGTTCAGTTAGAACTCAGTATTAAATAACTATTTAGTTAGAAAGATATTCAGCTAGGAAAGAAACAATAGAAATGTATTCAGTTTATCAAAAGCTTGACAGACAACTCAGGAAAAAATTTGAGTCTGCCTGACGTGAATTAAACTGATCATCTACATGTACCATATCAGTTTTTTTATCCTCTTAAGCACTATTGAGAAAGAAAGCCAAAGGAGATGACAAGTGGTTGGAAAAAGGGAAACTTTACCTGTGGCAAAAAAGGCCTATTTTATGGATATTTTCTATAATTAAGAAATGATAATGCAAGATTACAAGCACTAAAAATGAACCCTCATACCCTCCCAACCCCATGGAAAAATATTAACATACTGTCTTCATTTACTGGTAAATTACAATTTTATGAAGATTTAAATGTAGTTTTTGTCCTATATGCATTAAAATAAGTTTTAAAATTGTGTTATTTTAAAGAGAAATGTTCTGGGACTGCAGGGGCAGGATACGCAGAATAACTAGAAAGACCATGATCACTGGTTCATACAAAAAAGTGTGAAACCTTTTCAAGGTCTTTTCAAGGATGAAATCTATTTTTTTGAGTAGGATAAAGAATCAAAGTAGGATAAAGAATCAAAGTAGGATAAAGAATCAACTAATTCTCAAAAAAGAAAACAGGTTCGAATGCTAAAAGGATTTTATCTTTAATTTACTTATCTCCTGATGTAACAAAATTTAGTTAGGAAAGAAAAAATCCCCCTTATAATTATATTTGAGTCTAGGTAAGAGAATCTAGGAGGCACAAATCCAGTCCTATGACACTATCCTTGGAGCAAATTCAAGGACTTTTCAAGGACTTATAGCAAAAACCCAGAACTTTTCAACGACATCTTTAAAATTCAATGACTTTTCAAGACTGTGCGGACCACGTGATCACTAATTAAAGAACAACAACATTAATTGAAAAAATGAATTTAAAAAAGAAGATAACAGCCTCATTTGATTTATGGTCCAATTTGTTTCTAGCTTGAAGCAAGCTTTGTTTTGATCAAGATGTAAGGAGAGAAACAAAGGTTCCTTGACAGTTGACAGACCAAACCATTAAGAATACTATGTTATAAATGCTATACGGATCAAGTTTAAACTGTGCAAAAGAACAAGGAAACTTGGAAATATTTCATCAGTCACTCTTCTTAAAACAAATTTATTCATAGGAGAAAATTCTAAACAAAGTGTTTTTAGGTGACACTAATTCTTACATTTCATAATTAATTTCAGTGTGATACACAAAAGTATGACCACTTTGAATGTATTTGCATGCTTTCAGGCACAGGCTTTTGTATGTTCAGCCAACACATTTCAATGAGAAGCTATTTTTTTTACCAAATAAGGGTTGTAAAAGCTCATTTGGCAGCAAAAACCTGAGCACAAAAGTATGCAAATGCATTAGAAGTGGTCAGACTTTGTTGCATTGTGCTATAATATAATGGTAAAAACACTATATCTAGACACAATGGATGGTAAATGACAGACCAGGGCTCGAAGTTAACTTTTTAGTCCACTAGCAAAGTGTTGCTAAGACTTTTTTTGTTTTAGTAAAGTGGTAAAGTGTTTGCTAGTGCATATTTTTTCACTCGCAAATTATGAAAAAAGGGCTAGCATTTTGCAAGTTTGTGTTCGTAAGCGTTAATTTTGAGCCCTGCAGACACGAGGGAAATGCTAGGGGATTGCATCTAATAGCAGATTAACATTGTATAATGAAACATATATCACATTGAGCCCAAATATTCTTACATCTGTACGACAAATCTCTTAGGCAAAGTTATAGTGTCAGACTGTTGATAACGAGTTTGTACATGGGTAAAGGAAAAGTCTAACAATGGGTTAAAAGCATATAATGCTATCACGTAATACTATCTTAGTAGTTCTTTTAAAAAAAGAGTATCTTAGTTTGATCTTTTCTTAATGATGGCAAAAATCTAGTATTTGTTGGATTGTCAAAGAGAATATCAACGTGCGACTTCAAAAAGTCATTTTCGAACAGCAATTTACAGATGACAAAGTAAATCTTCTCAAGGCTTCAAACAGTGTTTGATCAAGCTCCGTTATGTACATTTCAGCTTTGTTGGTTAGCTACACAAATGATGAACAAGTACAAACTGAAAAAGTTCAAAAATAGAACAGTAACTCTTGATGAAAGATAATGTTTGTTCCAGGTCTTAACATTTTAAATATAAGATTTAAATATATTAAGGAACTTGTAAGAATTTTTTAATATGCATAATAGTTTACTGCAGCTGTCAAATTTTTAAAGCCAGTTAATGTTAATATTTATAAAGAAATTTTATAAAACCAAAAATTACAATGAAAAAAATTGAAATTTCTACAAGCTACACCTAATAGCAAAAATGCCGTAAATTAGTAAATTGACCAATTAGGAATTAATTGTCACTGACTTCAGACTTGGGTAACAGTGGAATTATCACCAAATCAGGTGCCACTAAGAAATACAAAGCAGCTTAAATTTGTTACTAGCATGTTTTTGTATGTTGCTGTTGATGTGCAAGTTGATGAAGCTTGCTAGACTGCAGTGACAATATATTCCTTAAGTGGTATATTTACTAATTTACTGAAGTTTATATTTTATTTTTACTTGTATAAGTATTCCATTATTTTATTTAATTAATATTTTAATTAGAGAACTTTAATAAGACTATAACAAAATTTCATTCACTAACAGCAAAATAATTTAGCCAATATCAATAGCAAAAGCATAATAACTATAAAATCCCTTTAGGCATATTTCCTTGATTAGTCAACATTATCATAAAAAGTACTGTTATGGCAAAACTTCCCATGGAAGACACACAAAGATATGAAAATAGTATTGCATGAAAAATATTAAGAAAGCAGACCTACTGAAGTCAGAAAAATGGAGAAAAATCAATTTAAAGAATCTACATGCATAACCACTCAACTTATCTAACAACTGTCATAAAGTCTGAATCAATATCAATTGATTTCATTAATAAAACTATCTTTAAGAAAGCACATAATACAGAGACGCATGATTTTACAAGTGATATCCTTGGTACAACAAAGTACACAATGTACAAAAAAGAACAAGCCCATAAAGTAAGTTTTAACTAATTCAAAAATATATAAAGTGAAAAGTAAGATAGTAAATAAGAATAGTGCAAAAAGCAAAACAACATAACCTAAAGCCATATTCTAGATATGTGGAAGTACAAGAATAATAGCTAGGCATAAGGCATAATACCAGTACGTACAATCAAAAGCATCCTTTCGTTTGTGTTTATCATACAATTTGGAAAACAGGCTTTAAGAGTGAATGCCATAGAATAGCATCACACCAAAGATTAAATAAATATGTGATTTAAAAAAAAAGGTGACTTTAAAAGGCAATATTATGCAGCTGGGTTTGTATAAAAGTTGCATGTTCATTGCTTATTTCTCATCCACAACTTTGTTGAAAGGGTAGGCAATAATTTAATTATTAATTATTTTATTTATGAATAACACAACAATTTTGAGTAATTAGACATGTTTTGGCACAGCTAAAAACCTCAAATTTGTCATATTATTCAAGTATTCGCCAAGCTCCAGCTATTAAGACCATTTTACAAATATTCTGCACAACATGATCATATTGTTACAATGTGGAAAATATTATACAAAGTTCACACATGCTTCACTACTGAGTAAGAAAAGATACCTTCCTTAATGTAAAGAAATATTATTTGGTAAGTATGAAACAAAATATTGAATCTGAGAAACTATTACATTTATTTCTGTTACACTAATTGATGTGAAATTTAGTACAAAAACAAGAACTTTCTCCAATAGCAGGTCATTATGCATGATATCATAAGATACTCTTTAGAAAAACAGGAGCCATGTTAAGAACATCGTTACATGAAATTTGAAACCTTGTCAACATAAGCACACTTTGTGTGACATGAAACAATAGGAATCACCAGTGTGTGACAAAATTCTTCCAAAGAAAGAGTGTTAGTAATAAAGGGATGAGGCAATGTCTTCCAGAAAAGAACCAAATCTTACAACAATATGATTCAATGTCCAGTGTCAACAAAAGGTTATTTGACAGAAAGGATGGCAAGTCTAAGTCACAAAAAATCTAATGAATAATGCATGAAGCAGCATAAAGTGAAATTGAACTAATAAAGACACTGTTGGTAGTTTTTATTCGATCTCAGATAAAAAAGTACGTCTCTGGATGTGTGGGGCTATTGTTTTTTTGTTATTATTTGAAGGGGTGGGGGTGGGGGGTTGAAAAAGTAATCCGCGTTTTTTTTGGGCAGTTCTTGGAAATTGGACATTTTTTTTACAGTATGCGGCTAAAATTCTACAGCGCAAGCAATTTCTAACGTTGTTATCTTGATTAAAGAGTTCAACGTTTAGTTGAGAAAACAAAGAGTACACAAGTTGCTTCTCTAGAAAGTTTAGCATGTGAAGTCGAATAATTTTCTACACAGGCCAGCGAAGCATAGAACTGCCCGTGAAACGAAATTCCTTTCACCACATGCTTACAGTAAAGCTCACAGGTATTTTTAGGTTTTTATAAACAGAAAGAAAGACAAACCAAGACTGTAATAATTACAAAGTCAGCTGAAAATACAATTCAAAATTAAAATGGTTTACAGCTTTTGTTTATAAGATAGCTGGTATCGATGTAAAAGTGAACAAGATCGGCATGTTTTAGGTTAAAGAAGCGTTCAAAGGGGATGGTCTAAAGATACACTACCCCCAAAAAAGCACTTAATAAGCACATTTATAATGAAAAAATAAACTCTATCTTCGTGCTTACCTTCGTTAGGCATGTATCTAGAAGTTCACAGCAAATTTTCTCCAAGTCATCAGTCACTTGGAGTCGAGAGCGAACGAAAGCACCGACTTCACAATTAGACATGACATCCCAAACCCCATCACAGGCGAGGACAACAAACTCGTCGCGTTCGCCTCGTTTTTGGAAAAAAACGTCGGGCTCTGGCGACACTAACTGTGCCTTTGGATCGAGAGTTAGATCTAATTTGTACTCGAAATCCCCCAATGCTCTGGACACTGCTAGAGCTCCGTTAATCCGTTGAATCATAACGCTTCCACCAGCTTTTTCGATTCGATCTTTTTCGCTAGTATGACTTGGCTTATGATCCACCGTGTTGTACAATACTTCGCCATTGTGAAACAGAATTCCTCTCGAATCCCCACAATTTGCAAACACAAAATACGCAGGAGTAACTATTAAAGTGACGGCTGTAGAGCCACTCTTATCTTCTCCACTCTTCCAGTTGGGCAACTCTCGCATAGCTGCGTCCATCTCTAAAAAACCATCAACGATCCCTTTCTTAAGAAGGTCCAAATCAGGCGACGATGAACTCTCTTTTGTAGCTGCTTGAAAGTTCTCATTTTTGAAAATGAACTTGTGAAGGTTGTCAGCACAATACCTACTAACACTAGAGCCAGCATGACCGTCAAAAACACCAAAAAATGACCATTCTTTAAGCTGGTCGGACAAACTTATTATGGACGAATGTGCGTCTTCCATTTCCACACGCCAGCCTTGCATGGCGGCAACACCGAAACGCAACCCATTCCCCTCCCCTTTACTGGTTTCCTTCTCAGTCTTTGGTTTGTCTAGAAAAGCTCCCATTTAAAAGATTAGTATGAGGATTGCCAAGTCTTGTACAGTTTAAAACTACATTTGATTTTGAGCAATCCAGACTTCCACTCCTGCCTGACGCTTCAAACGGTTTGCAGACAAAACTGCGCACAGGGAGCCCGGAACACGCTATTTCGAGATGACGTAATTATTTACCCCAGGCCTACGCCACAGGTATCTCATAAAAGAGGAGAACACAAATCATTTTTAGGAAACACGGGTTTTTCTTGTGGTCTTAAAAATCTTAAAGCTTGCTTTGTGTGTGTTTATAGAGGCAGCATTTTTAGGATTTTTCACTCCGCACCACATAGGTGTCGTAGCTTACTAGGCTTTGTCGTCACACACGATTAATCACTAGTTATAACTTAGACGGAAGTACCTAACTCAGTGAATCAACAAAATTGCGGAGGTCGTCAACCATGTCGACTTCATTGATACTAGGACATAGTTTATTATTTAGCTGTGCTTGTCCGTCTAGATGTTTTCTGGGAAGAATATCAGTGATGATTGAACGGTTCCTGGAACTGCTTCGGCCATTGGACCATAACTTTTTTTTGTGAATGAAAGACAATTTCATTCTCTTTTTCCCCGAGCAAGCACTTTCCGTTATAGAGGGACAGGGTCATTTTCGAAGAATTTAGTAATCACCTTAAAATAACTTTACTTTAGATTTTCAATTTGGAACGCTTGCGGTACTAGTGAATGATTGACTGTATCTGAAAATGAGCGCAAATGGAACTTGATCGGTATTGTAATGAATATGTGACCTATATGAATGTTATTATGAACACAAGTTCAAAGGGCAGTTTGATTCCAGTCCAGTGTTGATTCAATAAGCATTTAATGTATTTACCGCTGTAATGTCACTAGCTTCCAAATCTCCCCTCAAAGTATACCAAGCAAATGCTGAGTCAAAATAATAGATTTCCTATTGACAGGTTTTGGCAACTGTACCATTGATTACTTTGCATGTTGCTAAAGTTTGAATAAGACATCAAATTTTTTGTCTGAATATAAAGCTTCCATTTTAACGACACGTTTTTGCACGTCGAGTCTCGCATTCAAGCACTTCAGAACGAGTTTCGGTCAGGCATAAACAAGGGTTTTCCTTTCTCATTTGCCGGAATAAATATGGATGTCGCGTGAAAAAGGACGACATGATTCCGTCTGCCCCGCCACAAGTAGCCCACTTTTCAGTATTACGGTTTTTCCGGTGACGTCGCGCTTGCGACAAATTGCGTGTTATATTTGCAAAAAAAGTTTTACCGTCAAATTTGTCATATACAGGTATCAGTACCAGTGCGAAATTTCGTGGACATTGCACGTAAACTATCGAAGATATAATTTTTCAAAAACCCGAAATTTTACAAAGAAATGTATGTCGAAAGGCAGAATTTCCTGTCAGCATACATTTCTTTTTAAAAATTCTAAGATTCAAAAATTCACCTTTTATTCTCTGGATTCTGAATAACATTCGTGAAACTTCACATTTTTACTAAAATCAAATTTGACAGTAAACTCCTTTTTCAGATAAAACAAATTTCTCAACACCGTGACGTCTCAGTGAATAGCCAGTTTGAGTGACACTCGACAAGTCCTGAATCGAGGCTCCTGGAAAATAATGATCTATGAGAATGACCTCTCTTTTGTTTCCCCGGAGCCTCGCTCTAGATATCATTGTTAATTTGCGATTACTCACCTGAAACATCTAAAATGGGCATATTCCATGTCCACTGATCTTTTGATATTTTTCAAAACATTAAAATATTTTTTTATAGCCTTACGTGCATCCTTATTGATTTCATGCTTCAATAAAAATGATGGTCAATTTTCAGTTTGGAGATTTCCCCCTTTTGGTTTTAATTTCCTCTATTACACATGCTAGAAGCCATGATGTCCTCGTGTCAGCTGGTGTAGATGCTTGTAGGGTTGAATACAGTGGGGATTTTCCTATCAATAAAACAAACGTGCAAAAAGATGGCTCCTGGACTGCAGTCGGGCGTTTCAGGTGTCCAATAAATAGGACATGCGCAGTGCCAATGTATGACCCATGGTCGAAATTCCAAATATTTCTTATTATGGAAATAACTTTGATCATAAAGTATAGTTATCGGTACAGGATGTAAAATGTACGCTTGAGCATTATAAGTAAACTTTTATTTCAGTGTCTTTCTAGGCCGTGTTTTCTTTGATAGACCGCGGCCCCTAAAGCAGTTCCCAACTCAGCCAAATATGGATGGCAAAATACAAGCATTTTGAGAATTGAAGGCTGTACTCTTTGTATTTAAAAATATTTCATCGTTGTCCTTCAATAGACCTTTACGACGTAAGCATGAAAACGAGGCCTAAGGGCCGACAGAATCAAAAATAGAGGCGAAGTTGACTAGAAATGTCTTTTCATCTCAAATTCTGTACAGCTGTACTGTGATAGGAATATTTTTTGACTTTCCATGCACTTTTCTTGAGATTAAGATTATAAACACAGCTTTGCTGGCTTAATACGACATTCTAAAGCCCGCTGCTTTACCATCAAGGTTTCCGTGGATTGTTCGCTGAAAATCTGAAAGTTTTGATCCAGGGATATCTCGTAGAGAAATTTTGTCTTCACACTGTCTGTCATAATCGCAGTCTTTTAATTTACTTTACATGATATCTAGGCCCTTAGGCCTCGTTTTCATGTTTATGTTGTAAAGGTCTATCTAGGACGTTTTCATGATTGCGTTATTTTACAACCACTACAGAATACTTTGTTTAAATGCCTTGTTATTCAGGTTGTTCTACTTTCCTTGGAATAAAGAGACAACTGGTAAAATTTGACTGACGATAGAAGCCACTCAAAGCATTCTGGTAGTGGTGGTAAATTACGCCATATCATGCAAACGTCCTATTGAACTCGCTGCAAGGTTGGTATGTTTATAGTGATGACTTGTATTTACGTGTTTATATACTTTTATTGCGGAGGTTGTTGTCTGGATTGTGCGCATTGGTCAACAATGCTTCTAGTATGAGCACAAGCTACTTAGAAGTAAATAAACTAAGAACTAAACTTTCTCAAACTCATCAATAACTAATGAGGAGAAAACAGATCAGAGTAAGTCACTACCGTGACGGTGTTTGGACATGAAAATTGGCCAACTTTCGCATTGATTCCCTCCTCGATGGAATTATGCATGGTTTGAGAAGCTTTCGAAGAGATCAAACATTAGAGAGAGTGTGTTTCATCCTTTATCCAAACGCTCCGGAGTCGATTAAAAGAACTTTTTGTTAAACTTAACTGAAATATTTGGAACTCATATATTTGTCCTTTTGAGGAAGAGTATTTGTGCTCAATCTTATAATTCTCGCTGCTTGCACTCAGGGATTAATGGATATAATTCATCGCCTAGGGGGTAGGCCGGACTTATTTTGCGGGTATAAAGATTATCTTATCCCCATGATGAGGCACTATAGGGTTTAATGCTTCCCCTCATTATCGATCAAATTTACGCGCAGCTTAATTATGTGATCCCCCTTACAGACTGATCTTGTTTTGCTGATCCCCTCAACGCAAAACCTTGTAATTCTTTGCTAAATCCTCCTCTCCTTCTCCTTCCCCTCCCCCTCCCTCCCCCCTCATATTAGACCATAAACCAATGAACGTTCCCTTAGGACTGTCAAATCATTTACACTTTAAATTTGAAATTAAAAACGTTGTCGCAAGCATCGATTGACAACACTAGGAGACCGCAAGGCACGTCGGTACTTTTAATTTTAATCAATTTATTCATGGTTTCATTTGATACTGCCTGGTACAACTTTCCATGCTGTCTTCAGTTCTGTAGGTGAATATGTGTCTGTGAGTGTGTGTTTCACGTGAATAAATGAATCAAAGTGTAATTTACCAACATCCCTTGCGGTCTCCTATTGTCAATTATCACTATCAATGCCACGACAACGAAATTAGTGTATATGATTGGTGGTCTACTCAGTGAACGAAATGCCATCGACTCATCGATGCAAACCCCGATGCAAACTTCGTATTCCACCGTTAATTCCTTGGAACTTTTTTACGAGTCAACGTCAAAACCCCAAGGGTAAAAGGGAAACGATACTCAAGGGAAAGCACTGCTATCTAAAGGCATAGCGCTATACGATCAATTTAGCATGTTTTCATGGACGCAACAAATTTTCCACTCGAAGTGATAATCCAGAAGCGTTTGTTCGAAAAATAAATTTTGTCGAGTTTTTTGTAGTAAGTCTTTCGACCATCTTGTCCATAGCACACGTAGAAGTTCTCCATGAAATGCTCCGGTCCCGTCGGCGAGTTAAGCTTCTCTGTGAAGACATCTACGCCTCTGTATGTGGAGTGAGACATGTAATGTTCATGGTATTGCTGGAACAGTGGTGTGTCCCAGGTTAGAGTAACACTGCACAATACAAATACAGCCAGTAGGCCATAAAGGTACAGTGAAGTGGAAGAATTCATGGACGGCTTTAATGGCGTCCTTTGAGAAGTCGACGCCAGGATTGCAACTACAATTGATACAAACAATACAGTTAGGGGTGCTCTTCAGTGGTTGTTGTTATACCAGCAAGGTCTGATATACTGAAAAAAAAAAAAAAAAAAAAACAACAAACAAAACAAAACAAAACAAAACAACAACAACAACAGAAACAAGAAGAAAAATCCTTTTCCGAGTGGAAAAAGGGATTGACGGATGCATGAACGAATCTACAGGCGTAATGATGGAATAAATAGATGGATACAGGGGTGTATGGATGAATCAGACAGACGGACGGACGGACGGGCGGACGGGCGGACGGATGACTGACTGACCGACTGACCAACCGACCGACCGACCGACCGACCGAACTGACTGAGGGAAAGACGATGGGTAGATGGATGCGGGATGGATGGACGGATCGACCCGCCGAAATCACTGACTGGCGGGATAGCGGATGGACGGATGGATGGATCACCGACCGAACCAAAAAATTTATATGTGACTGAACGATATATAAACAATGCAGTTACAACTACGACGAAATGGTTATGGTATGCATAGGTGTAAATTAAAAATTCACTAAAAATAAAGAGAAATCACCCAAATTATTAATAAACGGGAAGCTTTTTGGGTTTCGCAGCTCGAAAATCTGGCATCGGAAGCGGTCTGTTCCCGAACACTGAAAAATCGTCCTATCATTGCCGTTCATTCTACGAAAATGGTTTTGGGTGTAATTTAGGATCAAGGTGAGTCGTAGCAGAGATGTAGAAAATCACTTAATCAATTAAAAGAATTGTGCTTTTTCCCCCCTGCTAACTTCCTGAACAAAGGTCGGAGATTAACACTAATTAGCGAGATAACCTTCGTTGCTATTCAAGATGGCCACAACCGCACGCGGAATGAAAACATTTCATTTAATATTTATGTAAAATTTATATTCACTTAACCGTTATTTCACCAAATAAAAGAGTTTGTGTTTATGAGTGGTTGGCAAATGAAGTGCCATAGCAAAGACAAATTCTAAAATGCTTTGCAATGCTTTAAAATCATAAGCAGAAAATAAGCTTGTCTTGGTAAAAGTACTTGAGAAATATTTACAAAGAAAAAGAGAGGGAAAGAAGGCGGTAGAACAGAGAGAGAAACTTTACCCATGATGAATCAGATGTTTATGCGTAATAACGAAAATTAAAAATGAAAGAAAGAAGAAATAAATAAACGGTCATTCTTTTTTTCTCGGTGTTTTATAGCACAGGTTTTTCATCCCTAATAAATTCCCGAGAAAATTAGAACTTTAATTTAAAACAGAACCAAGCGTCGATTGTGCTAATTTAGTTTACTTACTCGCATTAATACTTTCTCTAACGCTTTTAAATTATTTACAAGATCATGCACTGACTTTCCGCAAGAGAAAACTTACTATCGATTTTTTAAGTATAGAAGATATATAGTCCGGCTTTCATTCGTCCGGCCGTTTGTTCTCTATCGTAAAAGACTAGCTTCTTCTATCATATCCTAGTACTGATATACAGAAATACAGTATACAGAAATATAATCGCACAGAGTAAACAAAACGAATTGTTTCGCGTTCAAAATATTCAACTTCTACGTTTTTATGATGATAAAACGCATAACATGTCAAAAATAAAAACGCACCTGTCAAAAATCGCTTGATATTTGCGCGTAACCTCAAAAGGAATCTAGTCAGAATTGAAACCGGTTTCGTTTATAGAACCAAATGGACTTACCTTTGAATTTAAACCAACCGTTTTTGTCTTTGTACTTAGTGAATAGGATGCGAGGGTCAACGAGAAATCGATTCGTCATGCGTCTTTAATGCGAGAACGCTTGCCACAATAATGCCCTAAAAATACTGACCTGTGGACTACCTGACGTTAAGGTTGCAATTCCCAGCGGTTTCTGCCTTGTGAAACGACTCAAAATTCACATTCTTTGGTTCTTTGTCAGTGAAAATGTCAGCCACTCGCTGGTTGAGTTTCTTTAGAATATTCTGGAGTATATTTGGAGGTTTATTGGTGTTTCTATGGGCTTCCCCAATCGTATTGCATCTAAATTTTCAAGTCCTACTGCTGCCTTAATTACTCCTGGCTATTCTCCTACATGATTGGTTAACACTAGAGTCAGAATGTGGACATCACGGCATGGCGCCAAAACATATCACGATTCACGTTCACCTGGCTTCATAATGAATCAATGAAAACTCTCGCATCAGACTGAATTCACCGATCTTAAGCTAGAAGCTAAGGTTATATTCCAATTCTCACGCGAAGGAAGGAAAGAAATAAAGAAAGAAAAAAAGAAATAAAGAAAGAAAAAAAGAAAGAAAGAAAGAAAAAAAGAAAGAAAGAAAGAAAGAAAGAAAGAAAGAAAGAAAGAAAGAAAGAAAGAAAGAAAGAAAGAAAGAAAGAAAGA